>JAJJWW010000978.1:0-107681 GCA_023531295.1 Papaver armeniacum | reverse complement strand
GCCTCCTTCTTCACTCTAGTTATCTCTGGTTCACCTAAATTATTTTTTTGATTGATTGTTAACGTAGAGTTTAAGATGATTTCAGAGAAAGATAATGGTAGCTGTAGAAAGGTTGGTGGATGTTGAAGACGAGATGGAAAAGGGATTTTGATTGTGGTTGCGAGCTGAGAAATGGATGAGTTGCGGTTGATTTGAGAGATGCTGATGAAATATGTAGCACCCCAAAACTAACAACTCACTAATCCTAGAAATTAACTAAATAAAGAGGCACTTATAAGGAATCTAAATGGTATGTTTAAGCATTCAATTAAGAAATCTGCTATTACAACTTATTAGAAAGCCTTATTGTTATTACAACTTCTTGAATGATATATTTAAGCATTCAGACCTGCTAAATGATATATAATCTAAATGATATATTTAAGCATTCAAATAAGGCACTTATAAGCAAGCCTTATTGTTATTACAACTTCTTGAACCTACACTGTGTAGATGTGGATGAATTTCACGTCCCCGGTTCCATAAAACAACCTTACGTTTGATTTAAGAGGAAAACAAAGCCAGTGAATATTGAGAAATTAGAAAAAGCAGAGTTAGAAACTCCAGTTGGGATGTGAACCACACATGGTAGAAGAGGTTTAAAGTCATTAAATAGCTAATTAGTAGTTGATCAGTATTCACTACTTTCATCATCAGTGTACTCATACGCAGTTCTATTTTATACTTGAGGTCACACACAGCTTCAAGCGCAAAGAGGAATATGCTAGAACTCGCATTTTTGTGATGGACTGCTGGAGGATTCCCAGGTCAACCAAGACATATCCTTTTGGAGAAATTTTGTTTGAATTATTTCCTAAACGAGTTTAACTAAATTAAATTTTGTATTAATTATGGGGGGTGTATGACCTGTCGAGAATATTTTTCTTTCCGTTTTTCCTTGTGTCGACATTATGTGCATGGACGTTTTTTTACCGTTTTGAAAAAATTAATGAATTAATCCGAATTTATTTTTGTTTCACTAATGTTTGGCCTTAGGGCTCATGATTTCGCTAGTGGACGAGTCAACCAAGACATATCCTTTTGGAGAAATTTTGTTTGAATTATTTCCTAAACGAGTTTAACTAAATTAAATTTTTATTAATTATGGGGGTGTATGACCTTATGAGAATATTTTTCCGCTCTTGCTTCCGACATTGCGCATGGACGTTTTACCGCTTGGAAAAATAATGAATTAATCCGCCAATCTCTATTTTGTTTCACCAATGCTCGCCCAGGCTCGTGGCTTTCGCCGTGACGTCAACCAAGACATATCCTTTGGAGAAATTTTGTTTGAATTATTTCCTAAACGAGTTTAACTAAATTAAATTTTGTATACTTATGGGGGTAAAGCACTGCCAGAATATTTTCTTCTTTTCCTCGCGGTCGCACATTGGCGACGACGGCATCGCTTTTGAAAATACGAATTAATCCGAATTTATTTTTTGTTTCACTAATGTTTGGCCTTAGGGCTCGTGCTTCGCAAGTGACGTCCAACCAAGACATATCCTTTTGGAAAATTTTGTTTGAATTATTTCCTAAACGAGTTTAAACTAAATTAAATTTTTGTATTAATTATGGGGGCGTATGACCAAGAGAATATCTTTCTTTTCCTTTGTTTCTGTGTCAACATTATGTGCATGAACGCACCGCTTTGAAATAATGAATTAATCCACTTATTTTTGTTTCACTAATGCTTGGCCTAGTGGCTCGCGGCTGCCGTGGACAGTCAAATCCAAGACATAATACCTCTTGGAGAAATTTGCTTGAATTATTTCTCAAACGAAGTTTAACTAAATTAAATTTTGTATTAATTATGGGGGTGTATGACCCGGCGAGAACATTTTTCTTCCGCTTTTTCCTCGTGTCGACATTACGCATGGACGCATCAGTTGAAAAATAATGAATTAATCCTGACTTATTTTTTGTTTCTATCAACGCTTGGCCTTAGGCTCGTGGTTAGCCAGGACGTCAACCAAGACATATCCTTGGAGAAATTTTGTTTGAATTATTTCCTAAACGAAGCTTAACTAAATTAAATTTTGTATTAATTATGGGGGGTGTATGACCTGGCGAGAATATTTTTCTTTCCGTTTTTCCTTGTGTCGACATTATGTGCATGAACGTTTTTTTTACCGTTTTGAAAAAATAATGAATTAATCCGAATTTATTTTTGTTTCACTAATGTTTGGCCTTAGGGCTCGTGCTTTGCGCGTGGACAGGTCAACCAAGACATATCCTTTTGAGAAATTTTGTTTGAATTATTTCCTAAACGAGTTTAACTAAATTAAATTTTGTATTAATTATGGGGGTGTATGACTCAGCGAGAATATTTTTCTTTCCGTTTTTCCTTGTGTCGACATTATGTGCATGGACGTTTTTTTACCGTTTTGAAAAAATAATGAATTAATCCGAATTTATTTTTGTTTCACTAATGTTTGGCCTTAGGGCTCGTGCTTTCGCCGTGGACAGGTCAACCAAGACATATCCTTTTGGAGAAATTTTGTTTGAATTATTTCCTAAACGAGTTTAACTAAATTAAATTTTGTATTAATTATGGGGGGGTGTATGACCTGGCGAGAATATTTTTCTTTCCGTTTTTCCTTGTGTCGACATTATGTGCATGGACGTTTTTTTTACCGTTTTGAAAAAATAATGAATTAATCCGAATTTATTTTTGTTTCACTAATGTTTGGCCTTAGGGCTCGTGCTTTCGCCGTGGACAGGTCAACCAAGACATATCCTTTTGGAGAAATTTTGTTTGAATTATTTCCTAAACGAGTTTAACTAAATTAAATTTTGTATTAATTATGGGGGGGTGTATGACCTGGCGAGAATATTTTTCTTTCCGTTTTTCCTTGTGTCGACATTATGTGCATGGACGTTTTTTTACCGTTTTGAAAAAATAATGAATTAATCCTAATTTATTTTTGTTTCACTAATGTTTGGCCTTAGGGCTCGTGCTTTCGCCGTGGACAGGTCAACCAAGACATATCCTTTTGGAGAAATTTTGTTTGAATTATTTCCTAAACGAGTTTAACTAAATTAAATTTTGTATTAATTATGGGGGGTGTATGACCTGGCGAGAATATTTTTCTTTCCATTTTTCCTTGTGTCGACATTATGTGCATGGACGTTTTTTTTACCGTTTTGAAAAAATAATGAATTAATCCGAATTTATTTTTGTTTCACTAATGTTTGGCCTTAGGGCTCGTGCTTTCGCCGTGGACAGAGTCAACCAAGACATATCCTTTTGGAGAAATTTTGTTTGAATTATTTCCTAAACGAGTTTAACTAAATTAAATTTTGTATTAATTATGGGGGTGTATGACCTGGCGAGAATATTTTTCTTTCCGTTTTTCCTTGTGTCGACATTATGTGCATGGACGTCTTTTACCGTTTTGAAAAAATAATGAATTAATCCGAATTTATTTTTGTTTCACTAATGTTTGGCTTTAGGGCTCGTGCTTTCGCCGTGGACAGGTCAACCAAGACATATCCTTTTGGAGAAATTTTGTTTGAATTATTTCCTAAACGAGTTTAACTAAATTAAATTTTGTATTAATTATGGGTAAAAGGACCGGTGAGAATATTTTTCTTTCCGCTTTTCCTTGTGTCGACATTATGTGCATGGACGTATCACAAAAATAACGACTAATCCGACTTATTTTTGCTCTTCACTCGATGATTTTCTTACCCGCTTCTCAATGGCCATCTTCGCTATAAAACCCCTTCTCGACTTCATTTCACCGTGTCCGCAGAGCTATTATCTTCTTTCTTTCGCCTCTTCTCCCCGCGCGGTTCTTTTCATTTCCTCTTTTGTGCCATTGCCGGGAGTTCGTACAGGCAAGCAATCGAGTGCCACCGCGCTTGTAACGCGCTTATCCTCGATACGACTGGATTCAATGGGGTATAGGCATCACTCATCTGAGGCTGCACGGCCAACTGATCGTGGTGCTAAGACGCCGCTGAACATGTGACTCTGTCCTCTGTTTGTCAGTCTATTTGAGTGTTTATTTACCTTCGTAAAATTTATTTCTAACATCTTCACATATTCTTTTAGTGTTTTATTGTTACAGTTACAACGACAATTACTCGGAAGATCTGTGTCCCTCATCTTCCCTTTGATCTCAGGTATGCACAAAGCTTCCCATACCAAACCAAAACTCATATGAAAACACCTCATCTGATTTTAGAAACAACAAAATCTCACTAGCAGAACTCCGGTAACTAGATCTTCCCTTCAGCACCGCCTCACTTCCAATGCAATTCTCTCACTCAATATCTACTTTAGATTCCAAGGTTTGGTCATTTATAATTTTTTCTATTTACTAAAATACCCTTGGGCTAATCCCAATTGGATATATGATTGAAGCGTTGCATGCAGCCGGTGAGCAAGCCTTTGTCATGTTTTTCTCCTTCATCTTCTCTAACTCTACTCTCACAATAATTCTACTCAACTAATAATAAACCCATCTTTTAATTTAATCTCACTAATTGTTTTTAACTAAATCATTTTACTAATCATAGATTAAAATTAATTAAGAGGGTAGATTAGGTATTAAATAAATAACTAGATATGGGGTGACCTAGAATTACTTCTAATGTCTTTACCCAAAATAAAATCATGGTCCCAAAAAACGGTTCTTGTGATGTTACAACTTCTTGAGCCTACATGTTATGCTTTGTGACACGATGAGGATGGATTTCACGATATCAGCAAAAAACGGCTTTACTGAGCTTAGCCTCGGTTTAAATGGTAAACAAAGCTAAAGACAAAGCAGAGTTTAAAACTCTAGTTGGATGTGAACCACACATGGTAGCAGAGGTTAAATGCTTTTAAATAGCACCTAGTGGTTAATCACTGCTTTCATCATTTGATAATGTACGAATAGTACACTCAGTCATAGCGATAAGTGCACTAGTTTTATTTTCCTGATGAGACAGAGACGGAACTACATACTGACTTGGGCTAGCTTAAATATCCAAAAATACATTAAAAAATTAGGCTTATGCAACGAAAAAAATTAAGGGATATTTTGACTTTAGGTCACAAAAAAGTGACCAGAATTGCGTTTGGGTCACCCTGAAATTTTAATTAGAGTTTGGGTCACGGGACCGTCATTGACCAACTTGACCGTTAGGAAAATTACGTTAAACAACTGAAATGACCAAAATTCTATTAGACTTAGAATTATTTACTAAGCCGAGCCATGACTTTCTGTTAAACCTGGTGTATGGTTGGGATGTCCCTGGAGATTTGGCGTCTCTAGATTTTCCATCACCATTCTAATCGACTAAAATTGTCTTAGAAAAGGAATGGAACTCCAACTAAAACGGTGAAGTTGCGGAAGCAGTAAAGAAATTGTAGAGAGCGATGATCCACAACTGAAGCGCTTTTAGGTTTATTTGGATTTGTAGTCATTTTGGTTAGTCATAGTCGAAGAAGATGAAGAGGAGAAATTGAAGCAACTACACGATGGTTTTCTTCTCCATCACAACCGAAGTCGAGGGTTAAATCGAGGAACTATGGTTCGTCAAAATGGTTAGTACATGAAACCCAGTTCAAATTCTCTTCATTTTGCAACATGCATTTCGGGATTTATACAATTTGGAATTCATTACTAAAATTTGGTTTTTAGGGTTCATCAAGCCTACCTATCCGGCCTAGCATATCTACTGCACAAATGTAGTGCTTTGAATCAAGGAAAGTCCATCCATTGAGTTCAAATATTCTAAGCTGGCATCAACAAGTCCGGAATGACTACAAGCATGTAAAACTCCTAGAATGGTGATATCAAGTTGTGTCGTATTCCTATTTTGAGCATTTCTTCAAAGAGATGAAGAGAAAATTTTCCGAGTCCGTATTTTCTAGCTCGGACAATTATTGAACAATCCACACTTTACGTACATGTAGGCGCTAATATTTTATGGTGGATGTTTGTCAGTGCACATATTTGATTAAAGGTGGAAGATATGAACATAAGTAAAGCATCCGAGAGGTGGGTGCCGAGATAGCCCGCATGAGGAGTTATTGGCACATATTCAAATGGTTCTCTTGCTGTTTAATGAAAGATGCAGGAGTTATTGGCACATATTCAAATGGTTCTCTTGCTGTTTAATGAAAGATGCAGGAGAGAGTAGCAAGTAAACATAATTCGCCGTAGCTGATTGTTGCAGGTGCACCATTTTGTAACTTGCATTAGCTTCACAGTCCCATTGCATATATGACACACCTGTAATGGTTTATGAATGTAAGTTATGTCAGTTTCTGGTATGCCTTTGTTCTTTAAGTTTATCCATATGGAGATCTGTTGATTTTGTCCAGATTGTGAGCTTAAAAATTGCCAGCAGGTGTGAAGTTGTTTCCTGAAAAATGGGAAGTAAAATGTCTGAATTTCGGTGTTCACAGAGTTTCGAGGTTGGGTCCAAAGGTCTGGTAACTAACAAATGAAAAGTGTCTGCAGACCGTTGGATTTTACATGTTCTCGACCATTAGATTGTTTCAGTAGATATTTAGCTATGCGTGCGACTCACATGCTGAATGTTGACTGACAGCGTTATATAAATGAAAATTAATTGAAATAAAAATTATTTCATTAACGGTCAAGACGGTCAACGACGGTCCATGACCCAAACTCTAATTAAAATTTCAGGGTGACCTAAACGCAACTCTGGTCACTTTTTTGTGACCCAAAGTCAAAATATCCCAAAAATTAATCAAGCCACCTCATATTCATTTGTAGAAATTGACAACATTTGTTGGGCTTTGGACGATCTCGTCCAACCTTTCAGGCCTGCTACCGGTAAGTCCTAATTTATAAAATTATGAACGGGTTAGTCCTTTATTAAACGATTTAGTCCAAAACAGACATTTTTCATGACAAAACTACCCATCAGCTTTTCGTGAATTAACTTAGGTTCATGTCTTCAATCCTCAATCGATAAACTTCCTCATTTCTCTACTTCTCATCCCCGATAAACTTGTATCTCTGTCTCTTCCATCTGTTGAAGGAAACGCGGAGTTTATTAATGAGCTACCAACAATCATTGATCGGAGGTATTGAAAACTCATAATCATTTTGAGATTTTTAAAGTTTTTAATTTTTCTTTTAGGATTTTGAAAACTCAAAACCTCCTGATTTCATCCCAAACACTACCTGCAACCAGTATTTCGATCTTTAATCTTGGGATGATTCTGCGATTTTGAGTTGAAAATCATGAAAATTTTCTTTGCAAAAACTTTTAGGCTCTTAATTGAATTTCATCTATCTTTTTTTTCAAGTAGTTTCAATCTTAAATTAAATTTTTGATCCGTAATCAGCACAACTTAGTTCTATTACCATGTAATCTTTTGAAAAATGATTTAGATTGGATTTTTGACCTGATATTAACCATCAAGCTAGTGTCACTGTCAACTACTTATTGAGTCTACATGTTGAACACATATTATATAGATGAGTTTCTAACAACTCTCTGCAATAAGGATAAGCAATGAACAAGACCACTCCGATCGTAATATCCGTAATTGCTACTTTTAATGGAAGCATCAGAATGGAGCATAAGTGTATTAACGGTAGTAATTATGGCATTTTTCTTCTATAAGAGTACCAATTTGATGTTTTTTTGGTTAAAGAAATAAAATGAGATGTACAACTGAATCCAAATGAACTTGTTAGGTGTTTTGTCTCATCTTTGCTCTCCCAATTAAGCTGCAATGTATTAGCCACCCCCTCATTGGCATTTTGTTATTGTTTTGCTTGTTTTTGTTCCTTTCAAATTGAGATTTTGCTCGGTCGTTAGAACATGATTAGATCCCTGTACAAACTAAAAGAACATTCAAGGGCTACAAAACCTCTATTTTGTTCCCTATTGTAAATGATAGGTGTCTGTAATTAATTTGTCAATTCTTGTTCATTGCTTAGCCTTAGTAATTCAAGACGACCACTCCACCAATCATCTAGAGGAAGGAATGTTAACAATCGGGGAGTAGGAGGAGAAGATAGAGTTTATAATAATAACAATAATAATAATAAATTATAAAATGTGCATTACACAGGGCGAGTTGGGAGCCGAGCTACAAGCTGGGAACCAACTCCCTTTTGAATAATAATACCTAATCTATGGAAAAGGGAACTATTAATTTTATGATTGGCATCGTATCTAACAAGGTAGTTGCTCAATCGCTTAAAAGAAATAGTATCTTCACCGAGTTCACTCTAGGGTAGTGAAAGCCAAAACTTGGAAGCCATAGCCCCGTGTAGTACAATGGTCAAGATATTTGTGCATCTTTCGAGTCACACCACGCAATGGCATGACCTCCGGAGTAAAGGAGCGAGTTCTGGCCGTGGTGAATGGCGACATTCTCTGTGATATCAAAGCAAACATCTTTACCTTGAATCCAATTGTACTGTAATGTCCGCCGGTCTTTAGAGAGTTTATGCTATTGGAGTTCAATCCCAATGAAACTTCCTTCCTTGCTGCAACCTCAAATTTCTATAACACATATCAACAAAGTATCTTCTCGCCATGTCATGTCTAAATTGGAACCCACCATCGGCACAATGAAGAGCATGGTCCCCGTAGATGTCCATGGGTCTCGCACATATAGAACATGATGTTAGCTTCAAAAAAAGGTATGCCAAGTTGGTACTGAGCACGCAAGATCAATTGCTCAAACTAACCGCTGGCTTAGGCCGGGCATTGGAAATGAAATTTTTTCAAGAAATCCATAGAGTGCGCTCCCGTTGTGTTGCTACAAATAGATCATTGCCCAAAGTAAAGCATGAGGGTATAGTTTCTTTAAAAATCAAAGTAGGTTGCAGCTGTGAATTCATGAAATGTGGGGCACGTCAATAGATATCAGAATCGAAACCGAAATGCCACAAGCTTGTGTGAAGGTCACTAGAGCCTGATCAAATCGGGGGCTTGAGTTGAGGAGGATGGAAGCATGAGAATATGGTGTCAGAATCAAGGAGTTTGTGCATGTGAAGCAAAGAAGCAATACTTCCTGTCATTCATTGTGTAAACACGAAACCCGCCTATATTTGATCGGTAAGGTGGCAAGCCTTTGTCGCACCGATGCGAAACCCGCCCGTCACCCACTACAAGTCAGCTTAAATATTGAGTAGAGGTGTTGGTCGAGAGAAGAGTCATGGACCTATAGCACACAGATCAAGCTGTTCTCGCCAGAAATAAATCTTTGGAAAGACCTATGTAGTTTCGTAATAATAATAATTCACATTGGGTATCGGAGTTGCCGAACTTTGTGCATCAATCTGATTGCTTTCTCAACCCGACTCTCAACTATGGTACTACAATATTGGTAGTCCAAACTTACCGGCCCTCCCAACACCTTCACTCCAAGGCTAGGTCTACCAATGGTCAAGGAGACACATCATCCGCGACTTCTAGGTCGCTTGCTCCGCCAAAAGACTTTGGCTTTGGTGATATTCAAGAACAACCCCCTTTCAAACCATCTTGTTGTAAAATATGCAATGCCTTTTGGCATTTCAAGAGTATCTCCTGTGATGGTTCCATCATCGAGATACGACGCATGAAGGTCTAGTTTACATTTGCTGCGATTGAGAGCTAGAGGATGTAAGGTCAGGTAAAATAGAAGGGGACCAAGAGGGTCTCCCGTTGCACACCCTTTGCCGAGAGAGTGTAAGATCATTATAATAAAGTCCTGGATTTTGTTGATTAACAAAAACTCGACCCACTTTGATATGCTAGTAAGCAATGTAACCGATTCCTGCTACATGGTCGAATTGTCGACAAGATTGAATGCTTTTGTAAAGTCGACCAGGAGCATAATATGAGTTGCAAAATCTCCTTTTAGCTCCAGCAAACGATTGGAAACATGTAATATGCCTTCACCGCCACAAGACGTCCCTACTCCAAAGTTTAATGCGCTCCAGGAGGTCCCAGGTTCGAGTCCCCAATGGCGTAATATTACAGGAATTAACATGGAAGGTAGTGTTAGCTTGCCCCACATGTGACACAATCTCACTTTCCTTCCCGCCGCTTCGGCCTCTGGCTAGGTTACCCTTGAGGCTCGCTGGTAGGATAGCACAACAACCTGTTCAATTAATGTAGTAGTATGTCGTTGGAGCTTAGCTTGTTAGGCTTCCAACTAGTTTCATGTAATAATATTTATCCAATAATAAAACAATATGAGTACAATAATAATAATAATAATAATATGAGTACAATATGAGGGTTGTAGTAGCAGAGGGATTTTGAGCTCTTGCTTTTCTTGTGGTTTTAGGCAGTGGGTATTTGTGGCAGTGGAGTTTTCATCGTCTCTACGAATCGTCTGTACTTATCCTATTCGTGTTGTGGTTATAATTAGTTTCTTTTTGCCATTTTCTTCCCCACCAATTTTGAAAGCAAGGGTTTTGCAAGTGATTTGTGGCTGTGAGTTTTTCTCTTGTGTGTGTTTGAAGAAGCTATTTTCTTGAGATTCAGTTGGTTTTTTCCATCAAGCACTCTTGAAATTTGGTTGTGGAGTTTTATCTTAATTAGTGTTTAATGAATGGTACTATAAGTTTTCAATTGGGAGTCTCCATTTAAGTTGAACTCTTAGTTTACCATTCCTTGAATCCCAATTGGTACTTTAGCTGGGGTAGTGTTCAAGGTTCTGCTCAGATCTATTTCCCGCATTATCTATTACAAGATGATCTTCGTAAGATGCGTAGAACAAGATCATCATCTAGCAGGAAGTCTCGGCTCCTAGTTTGGTGAATGTTACAGGTAGTGGTCCTTCACAACAACCAAGATCTTCCTCCCACGGCCTCTCCATGAATTCTTCACAATCATCTACAAGGAATCTAGATATACCGTAGTCTCCCCACAATGCCTTCATCGACTCCTTCTCCCCGCACGCAAAGAACAGACCATCGCCCCATTCAAAATTTTGATGATCGCTTCCATGGGGTCACTGGTCGTGGTTATGCTCGACTTCTTTTCAAAGACACCTCAATGACATGTGTATTGTTTCTCCGAGGATGCCGTGAAGAATGTAGGGAAAGGTTGTGTGCAAATAAGGAAGTATAGCGAGGTTGGGATAAGGTTCTTCCGCAAACGCGCTTGTTGGCTTTGTAGTGAATTCATGATGCTACATGTTTGAGGAAATCTCTTTGGATAACAATGTCGTCATCCTGTAACATACAAACGGGTATGTTGACTATCTCATCTCCGGGAGTATCCCCAAACCTCCGTCGGCAGCTTTCTCCGTGAAACCCCAACCCTAGCTTGAAAACACGCCCCCAGATCTCCGTCTCTGATTTTGCTTAATGAGGTTTTTCTAAGACATTTCACTACAATCACAAGCATCCCACCCCATGCCGCTTAACTTTCTCAAGATCCCTAAAATCCTCCTCGACACCATTTTACTCAACCCTAGAGAATTATCCTCTTGGGTTAAAATGATACTCCCAATTTGCACCTTGAATCTTTACACCCCAAAAACTCTCCTAAGAGCTACGGGTACTAGAAAAACTGCAAATTCAATCCATTAACTAGTGCTTTAGCTAAGTGGAGAGAATCCGGAATGGGTGTATTGATTTAATCACCAAGTCACGCTGAACTCGCCAAACCGTAAACATGTGAGTAAGCCAAGGATAAAAGAGGTGTTGCAAACTTACAGGCATGTCAAGAAACTTTCTTGTGGGACTTACACTCAGCCCATTAGAGTCCTCTCTTCTAGATGGCATAGCCTGCAATGAAAGTACACTTTCTCAAATTGACGCTAAACATCCCGATGCTGATCCACCTTCCATCCCGGTGGAACCAATTGACTGTGATGCAATTTCGTTGATGCAACCTCGCATCAAGGCAATAAAGAGTTTCACCAAAGGTACATCTTGGGGAGAGATGATTAAGGGCGCAACATCTTCTTGATGCTATGAGTGGTGCCGCCAATGCCGTGTCCGATGAGTTACTATCCTCTATAACCAAAGTGGTTAATCTATGGTTATCTGGCGTTTGTCCACCCGCACTTGGAGCTTATATTACAGTGCCCTCTTACGCCTTTGTCAAATCAAAGGTGGCATCAGACCCATACTGTAGGTACCATCCGAGAAGACTTGCATCTAAGCTTGCCGCTATCAAAGTGGGTAAGGAGATGCCGGATATCTGGGTGATTTTCAGCCTTTGGTGTTGGAGTGCCATGTGGTGGTGAAAGTATTTTACATTCAAATAAATGTACTAATGGAATTAAATGGGTGATAGAATGATACCTCCACGCTCTCGCCGACTTTACCAATGCTTTCAACTTGCAGATAGAACTTCCTCATCAATGAAGTAAGGCTACAATACCCCTCGCTATTTCACTTGGGTTGAATTTTGTTACAGGAAACCTGCCAAGTTATTTTATAATGATATCACTTTATCTTCAGCACAAGGAGTACAACAGGAGACCCATTGGGACCTCTCCTCTTTTCCCTTACGCTTCATCCCATTGTAAAAAGTATTGCTTCTCAATGCAGTTTAGATCTACAAGCATGGTACTG
The DNA here is from genome assembly GCA_023531295.1 of Papaver armeniacum. Classification (NCBI taxonomy): domain Eukaryota; kingdom Viridiplantae; phylum Streptophyta; class Magnoliopsida; order Ranunculales; family Papaveraceae; genus Papaver; species Papaver armeniacum. The sequence goes on along the minus strand of JAJJWW010000978.1, from coordinate 95,130 downwards.
ATGATGGTACTATCATCGGAGACACCGCATATGCTTGCCAAAGCTTTAAGTATCATTCAATCAAGGTGTCAAGAGGGCCTCCATCTCAACCTTACCAAAACAGAGGTCTTTTTTTGGCCCAATGCAGATCCAAGAGGTTTCGACACAGACTTGTTTCCTATCTGATTAGGGGACCGACTGACCTAGTGTTAAACTATTGGGAGGGCCTCGTGAGTCTTGACTTACGCTTTACAAGGACATGGTGGTGAGTTAATAACACCACCATCTTGGCTGAACACCGTGCAAGAAGTCAAAGACCCTCAAAGTGAATTACTTCTATTGCAGAATCGCTGCGCAGGGGTCTCCAAATTGTATTTACTATGCGTACTACTTGTCCTTCCGCAGCCTTTGGAGGAAGTTAGTGTCCAGCTTGATGATCACTTGTATCTCTTTTTGAGGCATTTAATTACTACCGATGGTGCTGGCTTTCTGCCCTTTGTAATATAGGGACGGCAACCCTCCCTATCAGGAAACGGGGTCTTGGGTGTATACTATGAACGACACTTCAAAGTATCAAGCACCTAGCATCTCACTTTTAGACTCGCTGTGTTCAAAGAAGCCATCTTACACAATAACTTCTCAGCAGATCCAAGTCCAACTTGTCAAGAGGCTTTGCTGACATATAACCAGGTATGGGGCTCTCTACTTTTCACTCAACTTCAATGTTACCGCCCTTCTTCCATGCATTCTATGCATTCTCTCGTGGCAAAAGAAATATTTTGAGGTGGTGATGAGGCAAATACTCCCAGTTCAATTTGACAAGACGTGATAGTGTGTGAGCGCTGGCAGAGCAATAAGTCAAACATGCTCAAGATTATTTATTGGCGATACCTATAGATGGTTTGAACCAAACTCTTGGTCCTAGACAGTTTCAAGTGTGCTTAGCTATCGACTTGGCATTCTCTTTTCCGTGAGAATAGTTGTTGTTCTATTTGTAAGAGGATATGGACATTTTTGGATCATGCACTACACTGCGTGCCAGTGAAGTGGGTGTGAAATTCAGACACAAATTTATAAGTGATGTTTTGCAGACATTTGCTTCAGGGCCGTTGTTTCAGCTGGAAAAGAAGTGGCTTTTGACTTCGGGTCGACGGAATAACACCTTTTGTCACGCTGATTTGTTAGTTTATAATTGGGAGAACGGGAAGGACACATGCTTAGATGTTACGGGTGTCTCTCCTTTCACGAGTGACATTCACACCTTCATCCTGTGTCAAGCAATTGCTAAAGCAGTTTTACGAAACGAAATAAGTATTCAAATGTTTGTGAAACACATGGTTATTATTTTGGAGTTTTAGCATTTACTACCTTAGGAGAACTAGGTGATGATATGGTGGCTTTCGTGAATAGACTAAAGAATCGCATTGCCAACAACAACAAACAATTGTGATACCTAAGCATTTTTATTTCATAGGTTAGAATGGCTATTCAAAGGTGTAGGGGCCCAACTTGTTGCTACGTTGCCTCTCCATCGATATCAGTACTTGTATTTGATTCTTTTGTTAATAAAAGCCTTGCGGCGCTTTATAAAAAAAAAATAAAAAAAAAATAAAATAAAAAAATAAAAATAAAAATAAAAATAATAATAAGAACGGGCCCCTAGCTCAAACGGTCATCCCCTGCCCAAAGTTTAATGCGCTCCAGAGGTCCTGCAGTTCGAGTCCCCAACGGCGTGATATTGCAGAATTAACATGGAAGGTAGTGTTAGTTTGCCCCCTTTGTGACACAATCTCGCCCTCCCGCCTCAAGCTTCATCCTATTGGCAAGGTTCCCCATGAGGCCCGTTGGTAGGCTAGCACAGCAGCCTGTTCAATTAATGTAGTATAATAATAATAATAATAATAATAATAAACAGGTAAATGCTTTTTCTCATTTTCTTTATAATTTTGATAAATTTTCGTTTTGGGATGTCCTTTATTTTGTTATATTTGTGTTTGTTTGTTAATTTAAGAAATCTATTTTCACTTTTTTCTTTGATGATTTTGTGCTGTTTTGAATGGGTTAGTTAAGGATTTACCTCATTAAAGCTTTGTACCGTCTTATTTTGTGTCCCATTTTGATAATTAATTCTTTTCATAAAATGTCTTATTGTTCTTGGTATTAAGTATTTATAGTTTTAATGAATTAATTTGATATTCTGTAGTTTTAATTGAGAATTTATGTCATTGCTTAGATTTGTTGTTCTGTAATTAGTACTTTTTATTTGCCATAAAATGTTCCTCTATGTCTCGTCTATAATGGTTTTGAAGGGCTTTGCATTTCGAATTATCGTTTAGGATCTGTGGCTATCATCGTACATCATGTCAGAATTACAAACCTAAAAATGTAGCTCTTGCGCCATCTTTTCATATACAGTTGATGTTACCATTTGAACGCCGGCTTTAAATTTTCAAACTCCATACAAAAGATCGTGCCTTATAGTTGCGATTGGGTCTGAAATTGGAATGTGGACATCTAAACAATTCAGAGAGTCCTCAAATATAAGATGTCAGGAAATAAGTTTGATTGTTGATGTGTACATAATTGTACACATGTTACACATGCTTCTCACTATACAAGAATCTTCTATTTTAGATTTATTTGTAATTCTCTATGTGCATTTCTAATGTGATATGTGATGTTAACTCAGAGGGAAGCTGGTGTTGATGACGATGGTGAGGTTATTGAGATCTTTAAATGCGATGTATAATATGGGTTGCAAAGAGTAATAATGTTTTGTAAAGGATACTTTTGTTAAATGTTGGTGTTAATGCTGCGCTAGATTACGCTCCTGCACCTGTGCCAATTGAATCATTTACATACAAAAAGAAATTATACGAGTTCTTCGCACTGACAATTAGAGGTATGCTTTATAATTCTAATACGCTGGTCTCCTTGGTATGATCTTAGTCAAGATACGTAATGCCAAGAGAGAATGATATTGTGTAAGCCTTGTGATCTTCTTAAATGCAATAATGAATGCTTTTCTAGCAGTGCGTCATTCGCAGAGTTGCTGGTTTAGCTTGACACAGTCTCTTGGCATTCAGGTTACCATCCTTCTATAAGTGTACATGTTGGTGCACCTATAGTACAAGTGTAAAAATTGGTGCACCTGTAATGTTTTCAGATAAGATGTCATTTGTTCAACTTATATTTCCGTCGGATCTACTCATAGGGCCGTTTCAATTCAAAGATGTAAGTAATAGGAATAATAACCTAATTTTTATATCAGATCTCACTTTAATTAAATTTTTGGTTTTGATTTTTGTGCATCAGACTCTAAATCTGTAATGGTTTTCGTTGATTTGTATTATCAGGTTAAAAAATTTGTAATTCATTTGGTGTTGTTGAATTGTGAATGTGTGTGTAGTAGCTTAGGAATTTATGGTATATTTGCTTATAAGAAACCATGAAAAATTTGTGTAAAATATCACTTTCTTATTCTTGTTTTTATTTTACTTTTAGGTTCTGAAGTTGTGATATTCACAAATCACATTTTACTATGTAACTTCTCAGAGTAGTTTTAATCACGTTATGCATTGAAATTGTGAATCTGGTAGGAGATTAAAATGATACTACTGAATAATGAGAATGAGTCATCACTTATCAATGGAATTCTGGTTTTGCTTACACATACCCTGGCCCGGAGATCTGACACACATACAAATACATTTTCCTTATGACTTCACCCAATAAGAGATGGTTGTGGCGCAAGCACGAGCCCGTTGATAATCATTCTGAGATTTCTATTTCATTTTTACTCTTGTCATTGGTGGACCAATTTGCAATAAGTACTCAAATTTGATTTCAATTATACTAATCTTTTTAAGGATTTTTTCATTAAAACCAGAGTATGGTTGTATTTATAATCCATCTTAGGTTCTTCTTATGCAGACAACTTGTATTTATTGTGTCTAAGCAAACACAAATCGAGGAAGGAAGCTAAATGAATTAATTAGCGCCTCCTTTGGTATGTCTATTAGTTTGTCCCACTAAAGACTTGTTTCACCTAAAGTTCAGGTTTTCGTTAATTAAAGTAGAGACCTCTTTCAATTATGTACCAATATATTTAACACAACCACAACTTAAATTATTGATGATGACTTGCAATTAATCATTTAAGTGCTAATTCCGGTACAAAATTTTCATTTATGTGCTCACTACTCATTTATGACCATCTACACACGGTGTACATAGAAGTGCACTTTTTTTTGTCCTTGTTATAAGAGGTGTATATGCTTGTACACCACTTATGTGACTTCTCGTATATTCCACATGGACTATTCAGAGTTTTACATATGAAAACTTGGCCTTCTCTCGTGATGAAAAGGGGTATCGTAACGATCTTTATGACTTCTTGCAGATATATTACCTCATGTTATTGTATGCTTGCATTAATTAATTGGGATAAATACGGGTAGATTTTCCGAAAATGGCCGAGAACAAAGGTCATGACTACTCATCTGGATGGTGGGAATTCTTTTGAGGGTTCCACAATTCGAAGCCGAGACGCAAAACGATACATTTAAAGTTATTACTTAAAAATTTCCACCCTTCTATTTGTTTCTTTTATTTTACATCCTGGTTATTCTATTTCTTTGTTGATATGTACATAATTATATAAAAGCAATCAAGATTCCTGCACCTTTAGTATTATCGCGTTCTTATTTTACTCAAACTAAAAGCTCTCAATGTGTGCTACGATTGTACATAGTTGTACACATGCTGAAGATTAATGTGTACATAATTATACATCTGTTTATTGGGTGCGATTTCTAAGTGCTTATCGGCAATTCAGGAATAACATTTGGTTAATGTTTAATCCTTATACTGGTAATTATTACTCGTATACTTTTGTTTTGATTTCCAAATTTCAATTCGACATGCAAATTTGATAATGTTTGACTGAAATTTATATCAACAGGTGAAACACTATCGTTGGATCGTAATTCAAGAATTGTTATGAGATCAATACCAGCTTGGTTTTTGTTCTTTTTTAATCATTCACTTTGTCTTAGCTCTGGATAACTGAACTTGAGAACTTTTTATACATATATGGTGAAAGAAATATTTTTCCACTAAACTCTCTCCTTGCAACTCCCATTGAGAAGTTTCATGTATAATTACTTAGATTAACTGCTTGTTTAGGATATGCCCAATTTTGTGTTTTTCTTTTTTTTTTTTTTTTTTGTAGACTTTTTTTTTGTGTAGACGATTCAAGTTGTTTATGTGTATAAACTTCTGCAATTTGTTCCGTCTCATGAATATAAGACATGTTTTGTGTATGCAGATATGAGAATTTATAGATTTTGTACATGTGTACATGGTGTACACTACGGTCCAGTTTCATTGATATATGGCATGTTTTATGGGTACGGATGTTCGATTTTCATGATGTTTGTAGATGCATACATGGTGGTACACCACCATGTGTCCATATTTGTACACCTATAATATAAGTGTACATCGTCGTACACATATGACAGAAATTACATGCGTACATAGTATCTCATTTTAGGACTCTTAATCAAGTTTTAGTGAACAATCTTTTTTCACATAATATAAACACAGGCCAAGTGCAGCAATAAGTTAAACAAAAACCCAAAGTCGTTGAGGAACTAGATATGCTTCACATAATATAAACACAGGATTGCTAATGTATAAATCCAACCAAATAATCATATGTACTGTAGATTTATAAATGTTTCTTTTATTTAACCAGAGGAACTTCCATCAACGGATGAACCTCCCGAATCTCAGTAAGATATACAACAGAAACAACAAAAGTATTGGTAAGCATATATTCTTAAAAGTACGTAAGAATTAACTAGTATGTTTTCTTGTACACCAGTTATATGGGTGCATATAATAGTGCACCTTTTTGTGTGTGCTTGTTACAGGTGTATATGCTTGTACACCTTGCTCTTGCTCTTAGAGATTCAATGGAGGAAGAGAGGGCAAGAAAGGACGCTGCTGCAAGGGCTATAAAAGAAAAAGGCTTCAAGTTCACAAGATAGAAATATGACCGAAAACGTCAAGTTATGTCTCTCGATGGATCTAATACAAAGCATTTGATGGAAGTCTCATGCTTGTTACTGGTTGTCCTGGGGTTGAATCTTGTTAGAAACATGATGCGCTTATGATTGTACATGAATTAGAGGAGGTGGTTTTCTGCTGTGAAAGAAAGATGTGTTTGGTTTGATTAGAGTTTATGCCTGCTCGAGTCTGAAAGAAGGTGGTGTTACTGAGATTTCAAGGGTGTTAGAACTGTTGATTTGATGAGTATGATATGGAGACAGTGTTGTTACTTTGTGTGATTTAGAGTCTGCAGTGAGTAAGCTGATAAAGAAATGAAGAAGACTGTGTATTGTTGTTGGGTCGAGCAATTATAGGGTATGGATGAGTCAGAGTCAGAATGGGTACGAAGCAATTGGTGTGATACTATGGGAAATTTGGAAGAATGGGTTTGCTTCTATGTTGCAATACAAAGAATGGTGCAGCCGAGTAACTGTGCTATTGAAATAGTAGAACTCAAGTGCGATCCGGTGAATAATTATGAAATACCGATGGAATTACAAAGATGAAATCTGATGTGTGTTGTTGGTGGTATTGAGGAGCAGGAATTTATGTTGTTGTTGGATGGGTAGTGTTGTTATAGAGAAGTGCAGCTAAGATTGGAAAGCTACAAAAACAGATAAAAAATTTGAGTTGAATTGTTGAGGTTTTGTAGTTGTTTGCAGCAGAGGGTTAAAAGTGGTTGAGCGTTGGAACTGGTGTTGGTAATGAGTTAGGGTTGTAAATAAAGTTGTATTTTTTAGATGTGTACATGTTTGTACACCAATGTAACTTAGTTTTTAAAAAAATGAGAATTATATAGTCATGCGGGTGTTTATGGGTAAAAATCGTTTCTGCCGATTTTCGGTAAATTCGGTAGGTGAGTGAGAAACTGGTTCAAACCCTAAACAAATGTGCTGCATGTGAGCACTTTATAGGTTCGAGAGATCAATGTGGAGCAAGTCCGGCCTAAACCAAGAAATGGCTGATTCATTGCTTCTGGCCACAAAGTGGAGGAGAAGGGTTGATTTGGGGAGGGAAGCAAAGAAAGGTGTTGAGGAGAGTAGTATCTCGACTTGTATCGAAAAGTGAAAGCTTAGGAAGCTTGCAAGAGATGAAAGCTTTTGGGAGAGCTTGCAAAGTTGCCTTTTCCGAGAGTGTAGTATTTTTCTCCGACCGAGACTTGTTGTCCTGTGAAATAGGTAAGACCTATTTATACAAGTCGAGATTGAAACGTACCCTGGCCTCATGAAGGAAGAGAGTAAAGGGTGAAATAATGGGAGGAGGTGGTAACCGCATGGTTTAATGGGTGAAAACGTTTTTCACCATTATTTCCTCTTTATTTGACCTCTTTATTCCTTTTCACGCTTTCTTAATGTGAGCGTAGTGTACGCCGCATGTCAGATGACCGCCAAACCAAACCCTAAAGAAGCATCCCCCAGTTTGTGTTGATGTCTCGAGTGTTGGTTGCATCTTGAGTGCAAGTGGCGCCGCTAGTGGCGCGTGTGGCATGTGCGGAATTCCTTGGTGGTAGGTTGCACGGTTTGCAAGTTAGGCTACCAAATGTGTGTTTGGCATGTGCCAATGGCATGTGCGAATGCCTTGGTGGTAGGTTGCACCGCAGTTTGCAAAGCACTAGTACAAAAATGGGCTTAGATGACGGTTAAAAACTCACCTAAATGATTATGCAACAATTTTAAAAAATATCGCACCGTCACCAAAGCCTCATATAAAAGGTCTTTAAGAAACTCACATAGATTCATGGCTATAAGGTAACTGTTTCTTCATAAACTGCCATTGTTGAAAACTTACTATCATTTTCTAAATGAAATCGTCATGAGAAAATCTATTTCTCGTACTAAGGTGGCGATTCTTAGTAAAACTCAGCCACAATTGACAACATACAACATTTTTTAAATAAACTCGCCATCGTTAAACCCCTTCCATGACACATTTTCTCAAAAACCGTCACAAGACACCCTCATCAAGAATATATCTTACATGTAATCGTGATTATATCATTAGATTTGCAATGAGTAAATGCTAAAATTATTCGTGATACTTTAAAGTGAAAGATAGAGCTAAAAAAAAAAAAAAAAACAAATTGTATTTCTTAAATACCTTGTTATCGCTGACACTCAAGAAGGTTCAACACAATAATAAAACATGAGATAGATTAAATAAATCGATTATATCATATCTTTTTCACATGTAGAAAAATATTTCCGAACTCTAATGCTCTAAAGTAGCTTCCCACTACCTCGATTTCTTTAACTTCAATGCTCTAAAGTAGCTTCAAGCTTCTACTTGATTGGAAGTCATTTTCTCATCAATATTAGAAGAATTTGTGTAGTTGCAGGCATCATCGTAAACTTTTCCTCAAGAAAGCACTCATACCCGCAGCAGATCACGTTTCCAAATATTAAAAGATCGCCAAGACCAAACATCCTTCATCCTAGGCCACATCAATTTTGTGAATAATGCATCTCATTGATTCAACTATTCAAAATGCAACAGAAAAAGTGAAATATCACATTGATGTGAAACCATGTGTCTACTGTCTAGTAGTGTTGTAGTCATTTACTCCTATATCCAAAGAACTTTTAGATTATATTGAAAAGATACTAAGGAGTGGATGAAGAACTTTTCGGGAAATTGATGTACGTAGTTGCAGACATATCCCGGCAAAGCGCTCAGAATTACCCGTACACATTGAAAAGATCAAATTACCTATATAATAAGATAGGTAATAATTGTAAACACAATTTGACACACCGCATACAATCGAACATGCCAAGTTAAGTAATCCATGAAAGAAACCAAGATCCTATATCTCGTCCCCAGAAATTTTGTGCTTTCTTAGAATGGAAGGAAAAACATTTGTTGACAAAGATAGAATATAAACACAAAAAAAGATTTATTTTGGCAGCACCATCATGGTGAATTTTTCCTAGTACGAACCCGTAAGAGTAGTTAACCATGGACCAATGAAAATGAATAAAGAGATAATATGTATGCTTACTTCAAGCACTGTTGAGTATTCAAAATTTTGTTTCTTTATAGTAATATCTTTCACTTCACCGTTAGCAGTGGTCGAGCACTGGGGCTTAGTATTTCTAAAGAAATGAGCTGGTATAATTCAAGTTTTGATTAAATTAAACTAATGATAAAGAACTATTTAAATGCAAGTGTGACTCTACTTTTATTCCCTTGGTAATAACAATCACATGCCATCTAACAAGTATGGAGAAAAAAATCTAACCTTGTAGCTAAGCCTCCCATGTAGTCTCCTTGATCCTCCCGCAATCAAGATAACTTATTCTTTGCATCTGTAAGTGTTTATCTTCCCTTAAGTCAGATCCTACATTTATCTTTCACCGCATTTTTCCCATATTGGCGCCACAAGGTCACTCTTTCTTTCCTCGGCATCTTAGAATATCTAGGATAGACTTTAAAAGCTGTTTAGCAAAGGACCAAAAAGTAAGAATAGTCTTCCCATCTCGCACTCACTTGATCACTTGCTTATGCGGTTATGATCTCTATTTAACAAAGCTCTAATCAAAGCCAACGCTAGAATGCCGAGGACATTTGTAGGTCGATATCAAATATAAACACAATTAAACTCAACCTACATGATAAAAATTACCGACCTATTAAATCAAATAAATGAAACCACAAACCATTTGGCCAATGGTCTCTTGGATGAGATATAATTAATAAAAACACCACTCAAGCTCCATAGAAAGCACATTAAACAAATGATACTTGGACAACTCACTAACCCCAAAGTCTGATCCCGACTAATTAAAGGATTCAAAGCCAACTTCGATGTAGGACAATCTAACGCACATGAATCGATTCCTACGAAAACCTTGTGACAAAATATCTATTTCACTAAAACAGATAAAAACCATGTTCCCCGCCATAAGAGAGGCATAAAAAGGACAAAAGCCATCGAATAACATTTATAAATTACCTCATATAGTGATTGTACGAAATCTAGGAAAAACTTTTCAAATAGATTTGTCTATATGACTATATCATCACGCTCTTGAGGATGTCTTTTCCAATTTATACTTGGACTTTGATTAGGTCCAAGATGCCTGGAGAAATGTATAGAATATAACTTAATGAAATTAAACTAAGGGAAAAATGAAGTCACAAATCAAGGTTTAAATGGGTTAGAATGCCTGGAAAAAAATTGTGCATAAAAGTATCCATCCCACCAAAAGAACTTGAATTTATGTCTCCTTTATCCCGCAGGATAGACTTGAAGCTAGATTTGGTAGTTGCTCTTAGTAGTGGAAGAACCCTACAAGTAAAAAATTTAAGTAACCAATTCAATGTAATATGATAGGTGGAAAGTAGCAGCACTTAAATTGTAAAGAAATGAACAACGAAAGAACTAAACAAAATTTAGTTTAGATGACTTGCATATGGAAATTCTACCCGCTTCCACTTCCCCAAAGATTTTATTCGATAGATTGTTATCAAACAATAATTCTCTATCTTCATACCCAACAAATTTGCATCTAGGGTCATATCTTACTGAACCATTAAAATGCAAAGAGGTATTTTAGAAAACAATTGATGTTATCAACCATTAAAATGCAAGCTATTTTCTTAGTCAAAGAAGTGAAGTCTTCTATACAAACAGGGAGAATAATTGGTGTTCTTTTCGCAAAAAAACTCTACTTTTGAGAATCAAAATAAAGATCACAAATCTCCTTTTGAAATTCAATCTGTGAACACCAAATTAACAAATTGGGAATCGAGACTAAGATGCTCGAAATCCTAAAATATCAAATTAAAATGATCTTCTATCCAAAATTAGGGGTTCGTACAAAGGAGATAAAATGAAAAAATAAGATAAACCCAAATCATGAACTAGAAATTTCATACATTAAAAACCGAAAACTTACATACCTTGTAAGAAATCCCATACTTAATAATCGCGACCATCATCAAGAATCCAATCAAGTAACTCCGATACCGTGATTTTTCCTGAGAGAAAGAAATCCGGATATTCACGGGGTTTTATAATGGAGTTAAGGAAGAGAGCCTTAAAACTCGATTCATGTACACAAGAACAGAAATGGGAAAATTACATGAAGAAGCGAAATATATAAAAGATTGAAGTAAAATATAAAACCTTAGATTGCAGAAAAGATTTTGCTAAGAGAAAATACCATGAGAAGAGAAAGAGAATTGATGAAATCCGCTTGTACAAATTAAAGATAAAATTGACTTACCGAAAGAGATTAGGATCTTCATTTTAATAAAAGTAAATAGATCGAGATGGGTGATGGTATTGATAAATTGTGGCTAAGCTTCTTGTTTTGGGGTTTTCCAACAACAAAATTGAGAGGCGAACGAGGGTCGAGACTCGAGACTTGAGAGAGACCCACTAACAAAACCGACCACCACTTATAGTTTTTTGGATAAGTCGAACCGACAACATCGTGCACCTGAAAATGCTTTATGGTAGGTCATATGAAATGATTACGTTTTTGATCGGAAGTGTCACTATATATGGAAGTGGCGGTAATTCAAAGAACCAAGTATCTATAGGTTTATACTTAGATAACAGTTTTTATATAGACCCGTTATAATAGATTAAGAATAGTAACAGTTTATAATGTTATTATACATCAATGTACAGTAAATATTTTTCTGCAAGAACTGTCATTGTAATTGTACAGAATAACAGTTTAAAAACTGTCACGATTGTTCACTATTATTGGTGTGAGTTTTAGTAAGAAACTGTTGCTTATATCTCATAGGCTCTTTTTTGTAACAGTTGATTAGTGAACTGCCATGGTTTTGAATATTGAACTGTCACCAAAGCCCATATTTGTACTAGCATTAGGCTACCAGCGTGTGTGTTTGGCATGTGCCAATGGCATGTGCGGAATGCCTTGGTGGTAGGTTGCACGGTTTGCAAGTTAGGCTACCGGCGTGTGTTTGGCATGTGCCAATGGCATGTGCGTGCCTTGGTGGTAGGTTGCACGGTTTGCAAGTTAGCTACCATCGAGCATGTTGGCATGTGCCAATGGCACGTACGGCCATGTTGACCTACTTGCAAGTCTTGCGAGCCTAGGGCGCTATATTTGGCATGGGCCAAAGGCATAGCGGCTTGGAAATATGGCTTGCGACACGTGTTGGCATGTGCCAATGGCACGTGCGGCCATGTTAACCTAGTTGCAAGTCTTGCAAGCCTAGGCGCTATATTTGGCGTGGGCCAAAGGCATAGCGGCTTGGAAATATGGCTTGCGACACGTGTTGGCATGTGCCAATGGCACGTATGGCCATGTTGACCTAGTTGCAAGTCTTGCAAGCCTAGGGCGCTATATTTGGCGTGGGCCAAACCTAGGCATAGCGGCTTGGAAATATGGCTTGCGACACGTGTTGGCATGTGCCAATGGCACGTGCGGCCATGTTGACCTAGTTGCAAGTCTTGCAAACCTAGGGCTATATTTGGCATGGGCCAAAGGCATAAGCGGCTTGGAAATATGCCTTGCGACACGTATTGGCATGTGTCAATGGCACGTGCGGCCATGTTGACCTAGTTGCAAGTCTTGCAAGCCTAGGGCGCTATATTTAGCGTGGGCCAAAGGCATAGAGGCTTGGAAATATGGCTTGCGGCATGTGTTGGCATGTGCCAATGGCACGTGCGGCCATGTTGACCTAGTTGCAAGTCTTGCGAGCCTAGGGCGCTATATTTGGCGTGGGCCAAAGGCATAGCGGCTTGGAAATATGGCCTGCGACACGTGTTGGCATGTGCCAATGGCACGTGCGTCCATGTTAACCTAGTTTCAAGTCTTGCAAGCCTAGGGCGCTATATTTGGCGTGGGCCAAAGGCATAGCGGCTTGGAAATATAGCTTGCGACACGTGTTGGCATGTGCCAATGGCACGTGCGGCCATGTTGACCCTAGTTGCAAGTCTTGCAAGCCTAGGGCGCTATATTTGGCGTGGGACAAAGGCATAGCGGCTTGGAAATATGCCTTGCGACACGTGTTGGCATGTGTCAATGGCACGTGCGGCCATGTTGACCTAGTTGCAAGTCTTGCAAGCCTAGGGCGCTATATTTGGCGTGGGCCAAAGGCATAGCGGCTTGGAAATATGGCTTGCGACACGTGTTGGCATGTGCCAATGGCACGTGCGGCCATGTTGACCTAGTTGCAAGTCTTGCAAGCCTAGGGCGCTATATTTGGCGTGGGCCAAAGGCATAGCGGCTTGGAAATATGGCTTGCGGCACGTGTTGGCATGTGCCAATGGCACGTGCATCCATGTTAACCTAGTTGCAAGTCTTGCAAGCCTAGGGCGCTATATTTGGCGTGGGCCAAAGGCATAGCGGCTTGGAAATATGGCTTGTGGTACGTGTTGGCATGTGCCAATGGAACGTGCGGCCATGTTGACCTAGTTGCAAGTCTTGCAAGCCTAGGGCGCTATATTTGGGCGTGGGACAAAGACGTAGCGGCTTGGAAATATGGCTTGCGACACGTGTTGGCATGTGACATTGGCACGTCGGCCATGTTGACCTAGTTGCAAGTCTTGCAAGCCTAGGGCGCTATATTTGGCGTGGGCCAAAGGCATAGCGGCTTGGAAATATGGCTTGCGGCACGTGTTGGCATGTGCCAATGGCACGTCGGCCATGTTGACCTAGTTGCAAGTCTTGCAAGCCTAGAGGGCGCTATATTTGGCGTGGGCCAAAGGCATAGCGGTTTGGAAATATGGCTTGCGACACGTATTGGCATGTGCCAATGGAACGGCCATGTTGACCTAGTTGCAAGTCTTGCAAGCCTAGGGCGCTATATTTGGCGTGGGCCAAAGGCATAGCGGCTTGGAAATATGGCTTGCGACACGTGTTGGCATGTGCCAATGGCACGTGCGGCCATGTTGACCTAGTTGCAAGTCTTGCAAGCCTAGGGCCTCTATATTTGGCGTGGGCCAAAGGCATAGCGGCTTGGAAATATGGCTTGCGACACGTGTTGGCATGTGCCAATCCACGTGCGGCCATGTTGACCTAGTTACAAGTCTTGCAAGCCTAGGGCGCTATATTTGGCGGGGCCAAAGGCATAGCGGCTTGGAAATATGGCTTGCGACACGTATTGGCATGTGCCAATGGCACGTGCGGCCATGTTGACCTAGTTGCAAGTCTTGCAAGCCTAGGGCGCTATATTTGGCGTGGGCCAAAGGCATAGCATGCTTGGCATTGCTGCCATGGTGCGCAGTGGTGCGGCTTGGTTTGGCATTGTTGCCATGGTGCGCGGGTGCGGCTTGGTTTAGCATTGTTGCCATGGTGCGCATGCGGCTTGGTTTGGCATTGTTGCCATGGTGCGTGATCTGCGGCTTGGTTTGGCATTGTTGCCATGGTGCGCGTGATGCGGCTTGGTTTGGCATTGTTGCCATGATCGCGCGATATGCGGCTTGGTTTGGCATTGTTGCCATGGTGCGCAGATATGCGGCTTGGTTTGGCATTGTTGCCATGGTGCGCAGGGGTGCGGCTTGGTTTGGCATTGTTGCCATGGTGCGCGGGTGCGGCTTGGTTTGGCATTTTGCCATGATGCGTAGGGTGCGGCTTGGTTTTGGAATTAGGGTTATGTGTTGAAAAACCTAATCTAGTATTTTGAAAAATACCCCTATTAATTATTTACACGAGTTAAATGCTCTTAGTTAATGTGTTGCGGGTAACACTAGGTCATGGGGTTTTACGATTTTACCCCTTGTTTAAAAACCACCATCAACATTAAGTCCCCCGCTAGCTCGGAACAGGGGCTTTGTTGCGAGGTAAGCATAAGATGGTGACAAACTATTAACAACAAACCGTAAAGAAAATTAAAAGAGGCTTGTCTGACCTTTTATAAATAGGATTTGGAATCCTTGCCACTAGTAGTTTTGCACAAATCGGAAGGCGGCACAATTGGTGGGGCTGGCGTTGGGAATTTGGGCGAGTTAGGAAGTTGGCGTGAGTTGGGAAGCGTGAGTGTGCTAGCTTGCGGACTGGGAAAGGGCGCAAAGTGTAGAAACCGTGCGTGCTTGCGGGCGTGACTTGGGCGGCCATTGGGAGGTTGGCGCAATTGGTGGCGCCGGTGCAACTTGGAAACCGCGCTGGCAGGCGTGACTTGGGCGACATTTGGAAGTCGCATCCTTTGTGGGCCCGTTTCTTACACGCGTGATTTTGGTAAGAAGGGAAATCCTTCCCTATTTCAAAGTCTTCACGCCTATATATATATATATAAAGCCCCTTTCTCCCATCTTGCACTTTCATCTTTTCATACCAGCGGCAGAGTCACAAAGAGGAACCGGCTTCCAAGTATGTCTGCCAGTACTTTTGTTGTTTCCCTTTCGCGTAGGTGTAAACCCTAAGAGTAGGCGCTTACAATGATGTTGCGCATGTGATTTCTTGGCGTGCTTCTTGTAGAAAATATTGTATATATGCACCCAGGAAATACTTGCATATATGATTTGAACCCATGGAAAGTGCTCCATAAATAATTTTGAACCCGAAGAAGGATCTGAGTACGACTTGAGCCGCATAAAATACTCACGTATATAATTTTGAACCTTGAAGAAAATATCACGTGTGCAGTTTCGAACCCGAGAATACTCGTATATGAATTCAAGAAGAATCGTATATGTGCTTCATATGACTTCAACCCGTAGGAAATATTGCATATATGAATTTCGGTCTCGAAAGAAATCTGCGCGTGCGATTTTGAACCCGTAGAAAATGCTCCATATATAATTTGAACTCAGAAGAATGATACCGCGTGTATATTTTTTGAACCCGTAGAAAAATGCTCCATATATAATTTGAACCCGAAGAATGATATCATGCGTGTATATTTTTTGAACCGTAGAAAAATGCTCCATATATAATTTTGAACCCGAAGAATGATATGCGGAACGCACTTGAGCCGTATAAAGTATTGCGTATATGATTTTGAACCACAAGAAAATACTATGTGTGCAGTTTTGAGCGATAAAGAATACGCCCTCTTTTTTTTTTTGTTGTTGTTGTTGTTGGGTGCGATTATGTGTCGGGAGATAATTTCGTCTTTCTTCGTATGCGGATATCTCGTTACTAAATCTGTTATGAAGAAATCCGATAAGATGTTACCTCGAACAAAATTTCGCCTCATCGAAGGATGTTCATAGTTCCAAACCAAACACGGATGATGAATTATTCGCCCAAAACTTGTCTCTCGCTCGGAAAAATCACCGGGTTTCGTGCCAATTTTGTTAACCGGTGGTGAAGATGAAAGAAGACACGTTCGGTTTGCCTGAGAGAACACCATACGGTTACTGTCTTCATAAAGGGGTATATTCCTCTTCCAACATTGATTTCGGGATGTGTCAAAGCCCATTGAGTTCTTTTGATAGATGGGTTGAGTTCATGGTGAGTAAGGAGCACATAAACACCAACCGACTCGAGCGCAGATTATTGATCTTGTGGTGAGGCTCGCTGGTATCAACGGGTGAGGAGCAGGTTCTTGGTTGGAGATGTAATCGGGAGGGACTACATTATCGTGGTAACAAGGTAGGTTGGATGATATAGCGAGCAAACTTTGCGGGAAGGAGTGGCGTTGAAGCGAACGTTGAGCGGCCGTGGCTGGAGAACACTGATGCGTAGCTACTTAAAGAGAACGTTGATGCGAGCTACTTCAGAGAGAATGTTGGAACGACGTCTTGCAACTTTTAGAGCCTTGACGGTTACCATTTTGAAGTCGGAGGTCACGTCACGTTCATGTCAAACTCGACATCCCTCAAGAGAACAGAGGTTAGGAGTCCCCGGTTTCATCTATCGATCGTGCTTTCTAGGAGAGGTTGGGGTTTGGGAGGCGGCTTCCTGGCCGAAGCGCCCGCTTTCGATGCAAAGTGCGGTTTAGGGGTGCAAATATGTCTTGACGCTACGCCTTGGAGAAACATAGAATCTCACATAACCTGTCTCATCATAGACTGCATACGACTTTGTGGGGCGAAGTTCCCATTGTGCGGGTCCCGACGGGAGAAGGGTCTCCGTGAACTCGAGGAGAGTTGTTGACTTCCCTTGCTTTCGATTTTTGAGAAGTCTATCCGATCTTCATGTGTGACGAAATTGGATTGCTTATCCCCCTTCTTTCAAGGCGTCCAAGAGCAACGCGAGCCTCTTCATCTATAAACGCATGTCTGTGAAGTATCTTTTGTCTTTTCATCAAATCAACGAGTCTAAAAGAAGGTCGGCTTCTTCCGATCTTCCAAGATCTTGCCACGATGGTGGAGTAGCGTCTCCGTGACGGTTGAAGCTGCCATGCTTGAAGAACCGTTGGGGTGGTGGAAGCGGCTCTGGTTCTGGTGATCGTAAGTGTATCGTGCATAGATGACACGGTTTTGATCACGAAGTCTTTGGAGCCATGGCGATGTTTCGAAGGGTAAGGATGGTCTTGGAAGGGCGCAAGTTGTTAGCGGCTGGAAGGATGCAAACTGTTAGCACGGAGTGTGGTGCTGCGGGCGGCATGCGCGTGCGGCATGTGTGCACAGCATGTGCGTCCGGTAAGCGTGTCATGTCTAAGCACGTCTCGCGTAGCGCGTATGGCAAGCGCGTCTAGCAAGCGCTTCTTTTCTTTCTTCTTCTGTTTCTTCTTTTTGAAAAATGTCTAACTCAAGTTCGCAGGAGGAATCCGGTTCGGAGGATGATTAGGGGTAGAGCCACCACGAAAACTTGCCTTTGGTGACCACCGCCGGTGACTTGGAGATGGGCGTTAGCCAATTGCGGCACGCGATGTGGCTCAAACGGCGGATGATTCTCTGATGGTTGCTGCCGTAGACATGGAAGAAGACCCTTTGCGAGGCGTGAGGCCAGGTGCAAGGCGCCATTTTTGATCCTCCGTACTTGGTTCCTTATCCCGAGGTCATGTGATGGTTGGCGGCTTCAACGTGCAGAAGCTAAGCATGAGGCGTTGTACACCGAATCTGGGAGAAGAGAAATGACATATGGCCACAACCAAGAAAGTCACTAGTCGATTTGCACTGGTTAGCGTGTGGAAGAGGCTTTATCTTCCATCGAGGATATGCGTGAGGGTGGCCCCGGGTCACACCGTTTCTCGAAGACGTTATTGCCGATTGGGAGCACCATCACGACGTGTGCGTAGAAAAGGAGTTCAACACTCCGTGGTTTGTCGAAGGCCTTGATTGAGATCCAAAAGTTGAAAGATGCAGCAATCGAAAGCCTTTAGCCGAGGAGATTGCACGACGGGAGGTGGAACTCGAAAAGCTTTCAAGATGTTGACTATGGAGAGAGCGGCTCTTGAAGATGCAAAGTTGACTTTCTCAAGAAGAGCAGGACTTGTTGGATGATTTTCCTTGAACGTTTCTCTGTTAATCTTTCATTTAGGTTCTTTTTGTTTTTTTAAAAGACATATTGGATGTCCGGTTCAAAAGCTTGACCTTTGATAGGCAGCTGGTAGCTTTTAGGGTATTGGATTATTTCGGGATGAATGGTTTTGATAATATGACTACGATTATGTTTTGGGAAAGGAATATTGCTTTTATGAAAGTGTGTGCTAGCAATAGGCACAAGACTCGGTAAGATGACGGTTTTACTAAGAACCTAAAAATAGATCGTATATCTTGCCCGGTCTAAATTTACTCACTTCATAGGTTTTGTGAACACGCCCCTCTCCATGTAAAAGGCGGTTTTGATGGCGGTTTCTTTGGTAGCATCGCCAAACAAGTCCCCAATCGTTGGTAGCATCTTCGATTGAGTAATATCATCTTCGACAAGTCCCAGTTTTCTTGTGTAGTTTTACAACTAGTAACAGATTCGTCACGGTAGTTGAGTCGGATTGAGTCGCCTTCCCCTACCATCTTGACATCTGGGTCGAAGAACGAGATCGATAACTGGGATATTGTAGCCGATAGATCAATCCTCCCAGTTGTGGTCGCCAATTGTTTATGGGTAAAAATCGTTTACCGATTTCGGTAATTTCGGTAGGTGAGTGAGAAACTGGTTCAAACCCTAAACAAATGTGCTTGCACGTGAGCACTTTATAGATTCGAGAGATCAATCTGTACAAGTCCGGCCTAAACCAAGAAATGGCGGTTCCAGGACTTGCTTCGGTCACAAAGTGGAGGAGAAGGGTTGATTTGGGGAGGAAGCAAAGAAAGGTGTTGAGGAGAGTAGTATCTCGACTTGTATCGAAGTGAAAGCTTATGAAGCTTGCAAGAGATGAAAGCTTTTGGGAGAGCTTGCAAAGTTGCCTTTACGAGTGCAGTATTTTTCTCCCGACAGAGACTTGTTGTCCGGTGGAAATAGGTAAGACCTATTTATACAAGTCGAGATTGAAACGTACCACTTGGCCTCATGAAGGAAGAGAGTAAAGGGTGAAATAATGGGAGGAGGTGGTAACTTGCATGGTTTAATGGGTGAAAACGTTTTCACCATTATTTCCTCTTTTATTTGACCGCTTTATTCCTTTTCACGCTTTCTTAATGTGGCGTAGTGTCTGTTGCATCTTTGGACAGCCAAACCAAAACCACAAAGAAGCATCCCCAGTTTGTGTTGATGTCTCGAGTGTTGGTTGCATCTTGAGTGCAAGTGGTCTGCTAGTGGCTCGTGTGGCATGTGCCAATGGCATGTGCGGAATGCCTTGTGGTAGGTTGCACGGTTTGCAAGTTAGGCTACCTGCGTGTGTGTTTGGCATGTGCCAATGGCATGTGCGGAATGCCTTGGTGGTAGGTTGCACGGTTTGCAAGTTAGGTTACCAGCGTGTGTGTTTGGAATGTGCCAATGGCATGTGCGGAATGCCTTGATGGTAGGTTGCCTTGGTTTGCAAGTTAGGCTACCCGCGTAGCATGTTGGCATGTGCCAATGGCATGTGCGTGCGGCCATGTTGACCTAGTTGCAAGTCTTGCGAGCCTGTTGGGCGCTATATTTGGCGTGGGCCAAAGGCATAGCGGCTTGAAAATATGGCTTGCGACACGTGTTGGCATGTGACAATGGCACGTGCGGCCATGTTAACCTAGTTGCAAGTCTTGCAAGCCTAGGGCGCTATATTTGGCGTGGGCCAATGGCATAGCGGCTTGGAAATATGGCTTGCGGCACGTGTTGGCATGTGCCATTGGCACGTGCGGCCATGTTGACCTAGTTGCAAGTCTTGCAAGCCTAGGGCGCTATATTTGGCGTGGGCCAAAGGCATAGCGGCTTGGAAATATGGCTTGCGACACGTGTTGGCATGTGCCAATGGCACGTGCGGCCATGTTGACCTAGTTGCAAGTCTTTCAAGCCTAGGGCGCTATATTTGGCATGGGCCAAAGGCATAGCGACTTGGAAATATGGCTTGCGACACGTGTTGGCATGTGCCAATGGCACGTGCGGCCATGTTGACCCTAGGTTTGCAAGACTTGCAAACCTAGGGCGCTATATTTGGCATGGGCCAAAGGCATAGCGGCTTGGAAATATGGCTTGCGATACGTGTTGGCATGTGCCAATGGCACGTGCGGCCATGTTGACCTAGTTGCAAGTCTTGCAAGCCTAGGGCGCTATATTTGGCGTGGGCCAAAGGCATAGCGGCTTGGAAATATGGCTTGCGACACGTGTTGGCATGTGCCAATGGCACGTGCGGCCATGTTGACCTAGTTGCAAGTCTTGCAAGTCTAGGGCGCTATATTTGGCGTGGGCCAAAGGCATAGCGGCTTGGAAATATGGCTTGCGACACGTATTGGCATTTGCCAATGGCACGTGCGGCCATGTTGACCTAGTTGCAAGTCTTGCAAGCCTAGGGCGCTATATTTGGCGTGGGCCAAAGGCATAGCGGCTTGGAAATATGGCCTGCGACACGTATTGGCATGTGCCAATGGCATGTGCGGCCATGTTGACCTAGTTGCAAGTCTTGCAAGCCTAGGGCGCTATATTTGGCGTGGGCCAAAGGCATAGTGGCTTGGAAATATGGCTTGCGACACGTATTGGCATGTGCCAATGGCACGTGCGGCCATGTTGACCTAGTTGCAAGTCTTGCAAGCCTAGGGCGCTATATTTGGCATGGGCCAAAGGCATAGCGGCTTGGAAATATGGCTTGCAACACGTATTGGCATGTGGCAATGGCACGTGCGGCCATGTTGACCTAGTTGCAAGTCTTGCAAGCCTAGGGCACTATATTTGGCGTGGGCCAAAGGCATAGCGGCTTGGAAATATGGCTTGTGACACGTGTTGGCATGTGCCAATGGCACGTGCGGCCATGTTGACCTAGTTGCAAGTCTTGCAAGCCTAGGGCGTTATATTTGGCGTGGGCCAAAGGCATAGCGGCTTGGAAATATGGCTTGCGACACGTGTTGGCATGTTCCAATGGCACGTGCGGCCATGTTGACCTAGTTGCAAGTCTTGCAAGCCTAGGGCGCTATATTTGGCGTGGGCCAAAGGCATAGCGGCTTGGAAATATGGCTTGCGACACGTGTTGGCATGTGCCAATGGCACGTGCGGCCATGTTGACCTAGTTGCAAGTCTTGCAAGCCTAGGGCGCTATATTTGGCGTGGGCCAAAGGCATAGCGGCTTGGTATTGCTGCCATGGTGCGCAGTATGCGGCTTGGTTTGGCATTGTTGCCATGGTGCGCAGGGTGCGGCTTGGTTTAGCATTGTTGCCATCGTGCGCGGTATGCGGCTTGGTTTAGCATTGCTGCCATGGTGCTTGTGGTGCGGCTTGGTTTGGCATTGTTGCCTTGGTCGTGATATGCGGCTTAGTTTTAGCATTCTTGCCATGATCACGCGAGATCACGGCTTGGTTTGGCATTATTGCCATGGTGCGCGATATGCGGCTTGGTTTGGCATTGTTGCCATGGTGCGCCGATATGCGGCTTGGTTTGGCATTGTTGCCATGGTGCGCGAATGCGGCTTGGTTTGGCATTATTGCCATGATGCGCGGGGTGCGGCTTGGTTTTGGAATTAGGGTTACGTGTTGAAAAACCCTAATGCAGTATTTTGAAAAAATACCCTATTAATTATTTACACCTGAGTTAAATGCTCTTAGTTAATGTGTTGCGGGTAACACTAGGTCATGTGGTTTTACGATTTTACCCCTTGTTTAAAAACCACCATCAACAGCGGGTACTCTATTTGTAGCGCTCAGAAAGAGCTTTCCGAAAATATAAAATTTGCGAATTTTGGACAGTCGATTTGAAAGATAAATTGATTTTAATTTCTTTTATATTATTTAAAATCTTGACATTATCGTGAGTCACGTTGGACTAAGCGCAAATATTTTGACTTGTAAACCCAGAGGTTATTTATGTACTTTTCATAAAAGGACTAATTCGTACCTAGTTGAATGGGTTAGGACTAAATAGTATATTTGGATGGGATTTTGGACTAAACCGTATTTTTCCTATTCATTTTCTAGTTCCACGTCGAGACCGGGCACGATGGGTGCGGTCATGCAGCTTTTGACCCATCTCAGGCCAAGGCCTTTTTTCAAGCACATATATTAAGCCCAGTTGTAACTTATTTGGAACCATTTTTTGGGGACCATGGTTTTTTTTGAGGGGACCATGGTCTTATTAGGCCACCTTCCCTATAGTTATAAGGGGTGTCCTAAAGTGTGGAAATGACTAACCTACCCTTAACCTAATTTAATTTAAAACTAACCTAATAACCACCTATATATATATATATATATATATATAACCACCTCCTCCTCCCACCACCACCGCCCACCACTACCACCTCCGACTACCACCACCACCACCACCTGTATATATATAACTTAATTTAAATCATTAACATATTCACTCTTTTACCTAACTAAAATTATAACTAATCTACAACTTCTTCTTCCTTTATTCTACAATTTTTCTTCTTCTCTTCTTTGTCAATTTATGATCATCTAACCACGATCATATACAAATCTAATCAAAATCATCAAATTTTTAGCACAGTCGATTCGTTGAATTTTCATCGTCGATTAATCAATCTTTTATAAACAAACCTATCCATAAGTATTTTCCCACAAACCCATTACTTCTATTTCGTTTTTGATTGAAATTTTGACTTGATTAGTCATCAAAATTTGGTTTAAATGGAAGTTATAGTGGAATGTTCGGTTATGAATAGTTTAAAAAAAAATTAGTTTGCTAACCGAACATTACAGAAACCAAGAACACGAAGAACGCTTCGGTTATCACGAACTAATTTTTTTTTCTTAATCAACTCAGAGTTCGGATTAGTTAAGAAAGGATAAAACTATTTTCGAACAGAACTTTACCAATATTACAAAAAAAAAAACAAAAAACAATCAAATGTAAACAGAATATGTGCTATTTTTCCCACTATGTTGATTTTGATTTAACCAACTTTGCCCACTTTCGAGTTTGGTTGGTTCGCAAGAAAGGCTAAAACTATTTTCTAACCGAACATTACCAATATTACAAAAAAAAAAAAAAATCAATGTAACCGAACCGTGCTATTTTTCCCACTATGTTGAGTTTCAATTAAGAACTTGTCCCACTATGTTCGGTTTGTTATAAAAAACCTTGACAAACCAAACTCTTAACTAGTTGTGTGTAGTTCGGTTAGATATTGGTTGGTATGAAGTTTGCGAAACAACCGAACTTTGTACACTAATGTGCAATCTTATTTTACATAAGTTCGGTTAGGTATTGATTGCAAACTAACCGAACTTATAGACCCTAAAGTTCGGTTACATTTAAACCAAACCCGACATAACAACTTGTAATCATATTTACAAAGTTCGGTAACATGTCCGTTAACCGAACTTCAAAAACCTCCATTAATGGAGTAACTGCGTGTTTAGAAAAAGTAACAGAACTACACTTTCGGATGAGTTCGGTTACATGTTCTTCACACAAGGTAACTGAAGCCCAAATCTCTTTGAACAAAATCACATTTTTTGAAAATTTGGACCAATTTAACCAACATTATCTAAGTTTAGAGCATACACAGGTACCCAAATAGTCTTCCTCCGGTTGTGGTTAGTAAAATCCATTGTTTTCATCTTGAGGTTGGCTTTGGGGAAGAATACATTCACCATCTAAGAAATAATTCATCACTTGAATAGTCTAGCTTAGTGAACTCAATTTTTTTTTTATTTTCCATGTTTTTCTTCTTCATCTTCTCTAACTTTTCTCTCTCAATAATTCTACTTCTTTTTTAAAAATCTGATTTTCTAATCTCAAATCTTTATTCAAAATCATTTCACTAATCACACTAACTAATATTAACATTAACTAATCATTACCCCAAAATAACCAGAGGGTAATTTAGGTATTATCATAAATATCTAGATAAGGGGTGACCTAGATTTACTTCTAATATCTTACCCGAAATAAAAGAATGGCCCCAAAAAAAAGGCTGGTCCCCAAAAAATGGTTCCTTATTTGACTCTCACGTTTTCACCCGCGTCTTCTTTATATTCTTTCGGGACCAAGCCTTTTTGATATTACAGTTTCTTCAGCCTACACCACTATACTACTATCTATATATGCTTTGTGACTTGTACTGTGTGACTGAATTACGGGGTAGATGAGAATGGTGAAATAATGAATACAAATAATTATTATCGCAGAAAAAACATGTCATGGTACGTAGTGTAAACTCTACTGAGATTACACGGTTACTTTAATTCGTAAAGAGGCGTATTCCATTTACTAAATTGCCCTCGGACTAATCCCAATTGGATATATTTGATTAAAGCATCGCACCCCAGTGAGATGACATAACAACGTTTTGAGTTGTAAAGTAGATATGACTGACTTGAGAAACAAAGCCGATTCAATAATAAAATTCAACCTAAAAATGTAAGTGCCATCAAACACTAACAACATTTGTAGATGATGTAATATAAACTGAGTACCTATTTGCAATCTTAGATAAGCTTCCAACTAACACCAATCAGATTACAAATACACCGTGAATTTTTTTACCCAACTAACTAAAAACATTGGGTTTTGAGGTAAACATGTCTAAATTATTTAAAGTTAGGAACAACTTTAAAACATCTCTAATTCAATGATTAGAAATTATAAGATCTTAAACTTTTTGCCGATCTACCACCATTTGAACAATTTGTCAACTACCAACAAATTTAAGTTGGAGAAGCAAGGGAGTTGTCTCGACTCCAAATCGAATTAGTTTGCTCTGATTCAACCCACCCTATGAGTAGAGAGCACTTGATTGTTTTTCCCCTGCCACAGAGGCTGGTCAAAAATACAGAACAAATGCCTCAATGAAACATATGGACCATCCCTGTAATAACCAAAAAAACCTAAAGCAATTGTCAGTGTTCGTGGGCTAAGAAAATGAAAATTATATAAAACAACAACATTTTTTTACGGATCTTACCTTAAGAGGAACATTCCCGAAGAAGAACATGTAAAACAACTTGAATTTGAGAGGAAAAGTCAAAATGACAATTTGCAAGCTGTGTCTGGTTCCCACGTTACACCAAAACTCAGATCCATCATCAGGACTCTCGTGACTGGTTCTTTCTTGATCGCCGCCTCACTCCCCCTGCTACTCTTCTCGCTCAATAATATCAAAATGGATTCCAGGGTTAGGGTTAGGGTGATTTATACGGAAACTGGAAACCTATTCGATTTACTAGAATGTCCTTGGGCTAATCCCAGTGGATATTCTATTTAATTGAAGCATTGCAGCCCAGTTAGGAAGCCTTTTTGATATTACAATTTCATTGTAGATGCGGATGAATTTCATTGTAGCATTAAGTGTACTTATATGCTGATTTATTTTTGACCAGAGTGTGTATTTCCTAGCTCTTTGAGCAACCAACTATAGCAGTCTTTTGTTGAAAGAAAAAGTATTAACTATTTATTTCCCATTCAACTGAATCCTCTCCTTCTTGTAGAACTGGCGGCTCACCTAAAGCAGATATATCAAACTTGTAGCTTCAACCATTTGCTTTTCTTCATTGGTGTTGATTAATGTAGCCTAGACAACTTGAATCGTTAGTGATGCTTAACGTAGTACTCCTTGAGAAAGGTTTCAACATCGAGATCCTAAAATAAAACCGTCACCTTATAGTGTAGAATCACTCACTCAAGCTTTGATGTCAAATCATTAACTATTTTCTTCAGATTTTGTTTCTTAGCCTTCTTTTGGTCTGGTTTAATGATGATAGACTTCTCATCATTCTTACAGCTTTCACGGCTGAAACTTGCGAATCCCCTAGAGAATTAATACATTGAATACGGATTACTCAAGGAGATACTAATTTCAGAAAACAACAATCCCTCTCACATTTAGGGAGATGTCAACTTGAACTTCCAGGCAAACTTGGCCATGGCCCATATCATGCATGTCAGTTGAAGCATTTTTGGGTAAATATGCACTTCCATCCTCCTAACTGATGAATGTACGTATAGTGTAGATAGATAGAGAACAGAAATAGCTTCTTTGATATCTTCGGAAACCATGGACTTTCATAATCTTCAAACGAGGTGGTCTTGCTGGCTGTGGTGAAACTCAGAAAACTAAATGTTTCTAAACTTCTCATCGAATTCTTAACATTAATACCATGAGGTCCTCTTTAAGTGTCGGTGTCTTAATAAACTAAGCTTGAATATCTGGTATGTATTTGGCAGCTTAGTTAGATAGTGATCATATCGTCACGAATCTTCCAGTAACCCCTAGTCAACTACGAGTATTCTCACCATTATCATGTAAACCTTGTCTGATAACATCATTTTTGTATTATAAATTACTAGACCTATTTGTCTGGTGTTGTTTCCTGACTTAGTTTGCCAAGTGACATTAACAAGTGCTTTGTGTAAACCTTGTCACGTTGCAAGAGAAAAGGAGAGATTCGATCCGAATGTTTGGAGTTGTCGAAGAAACTATTTAGACATCTTGCAAGCTGACTGATTCGAAGACAAGTCTACCGTGGTGAAAACGAATAAACTTACAAGATTGAAATTAGAGCCACAAAAATTTGATATTGCATTATTAAAGAATCCGAGTACTAAACATGTAATGTTTTGAAAACAAAGAAATGACTTCTACGTAGAGGTCACATGAATAGAATCAACTTTCTTCTTACACGGAATTTTGTAGGTTGAACTTTTTAATCCCTTTTAAAATATCAAACAACACCTTTAATTTTACATGAGGTTACTGATAATGAAAACAGGACATTGGAGATGATCCGCAGAACTAATCCGGTAACTAACACAAAAATAACTTGATTTGAGAGGAGAAGTCATTACGACAATTTCATAGATACTTGTCCTTTCATCTCCAAGGTAGGTGTAAAGCTTCCCAGACCAAACCAAAACTCCGATCATAACAGCCGATCAGTTTTTGAAAACCCCAAAATCTCATTAGCAGAACTGCGGTTACTGGTTTTCCTCAAAGCCGCCTCACTCCCACTGCTAATATCCACTCTCTCACTGGATATTAATGAGGTTCCAGGTTAGGTTCATTTATAAGGAAATGTATTCGATTTACTAAAACAACCTTGGACTTATCGCAGCCCATTGAGGAAGCCTGTATGTTTATGATATTACATTTTCTTCAGCCTACACTGTTAGTGTTATATATGCTTTGTGGTGTTGATGAGGATGAACTTCATTTCTCCGGTATCCTCATAAATCTGCTTTACGGACTTCCGTTTGGAAAGCCAGAGAAAATTGAGAAATTAGACAAAGAAAAGTTAGAAACTCCAGTTGGATGTAAGCTACAAATGGTTGAAAATCCAAAATGGCCTAGCAGTTGATCAATACTTTCATCATTTAAAAATGTATAGATACTAGAGTGGTAGCGTTAAGTGCACTCATATGCGGTTTTTTTTTTTTTTACTTCCAAGCCCAAAACGGAATATGTAAGATGTCACATTTTTGTTTCAGTGAATTTTTACATGCCTTGACGTAAAATATTTTTGAGATTGCACCGAGCAAAAATTAGAAGAAGAAGAAAATGCTAGAATACAATGATTTTTCAAGTCCATTTCATGAGTCGAACCAAAATTTGACAGCACCAAAATCAGATATTCGTTCCACTCTAGTAGTAGAGATCACTCAATTGTTTTTCTCCGGCCAATGAAGTTGCTACAGACCATGAAGGTGCGCACAGACCATCTGCAAAAGAAAAACCAAAGCAAATGTAAGTGTTAAGACATTGAAAATTTCAAACTACACCGTTAATTTTACAGATCTAACCGGAAAAGGGATACTTACGATGATCCACAAACAGAATTTGATAACAAACAAGGAAAACAACTTGGATCTGAGAGGAGAAGTCATTATGACAATTACTTGAAGATTTGTGTCCTTCTGTTTGATCTCCAAGGTATGTATGTGTAAATCTTCCAAAACCAAACCAAAACTCCGATCATAACCTGATCTGACTTGGAAACCGCAAAATCTCATTAGCAGAACTCGGGTTACTGGTGCTTCCCACAAGCGCCGCCTCACTCCCACTGCTGGTCTTCACTCTCCCACTTAATTAGTATCTACTGAGATTCTTGTGGTTGATTTATAAGGAAATGTATTTGATATACTAAAATGCCCTTGGACAAATCCCAAATGGATGTTGACGGAAGCATTGCAGCCCAGTGAGCAAGCCACACTGTTATGCTTTGTGGGTGTTATACTTTCTTATTTTTGGTTTAGCTTTTGTTAACTCTGCACTTTGTTAGTGACTTGATCTCATTTCAATGAGAGAATGGGATCTATACTTCAGTACTCCCTTCGTTTCTAAATAATAGGCTTGTTTGTATGTAAATTTGCACACAAAGCATCCTATTTTTTAGAAACAGGGGGGGAAACATATTACTACTTTAGCACTTCATGCCTACTTATTCACTTGTATGAATTCTCCAATTACTTAGCTTTCTTTAGGTTAGATCCCAAGTTACATCATTAGCCACCACTACCAGTTGCTTTTCCTATGTCTTCCAGAAATACTAGCTGAATTTGATCTTATTAATATCTCCAAATATGCATTGAACAATTTAATGTCTGTATGACTCGCTTGCACCAATGCACCCCATTCCGCATGGTATCCTTTGTGTATGTACCTAAACTCTTCACCTCAAAGGCCAATAGAAGTCAAAAACATATCTGTTTTTCTGGTAAGAGGATATCACCCTCTCCTCATGCCATTGAATACACCCAATACTTCACTATACTGCAACAAAGGTAACCAAAAAAAAAAAAAAATCAGAAAAGTTCACCTCACGGTAGTACATAATCAATGAAAATCGGTAGCTTAACCAAAAGTACATTACTGATTACTTTGTTTAGGTTCATTATGTGTTATTATACTTGTGGTTTTTAGTGCTTCACTGTATTAGAAATTTCAAGGAAATGAGAATTTTGATACAAGGATTTATAGCTACTAAGCAAAAGTAAAAATTTGACTTTATCATTGATTAATTAACTTGTTTAGGTCGGAGAGATGAGCTGAGCAGAGAAAACTTAGGACGGAGAAAGTGCATTATGAAGTTGACTCAAAACCAGTTATAGATGCAGCCAATTGTAAAAATTTCATTATGGATTGGAGACTCTTTCACTGGATTGGGTGGGTTCATTCTGGCTTGGAGTTCTCAGAAAGCATAGCGCATAAGAATATGGGAAGTGATGAGCTGGGCAGAAACTTAGGCCGGAGAAAAAATCCATGGACCTTTTTGATATTACAAGTTCTGAGCAAGCATAGCGCATAAGGATGAATTTAATGTAAGCCACCCGACCATAGGTTCGATTTAAAGAAAAACAAAGCCACGCTAATGGGAGAAATTAAACAATGAAAAGCTATAAACTCCAGTGTTGGGATGTGAATTGCACATAGTACAGTAGGTTTGAAAAATCTGAATTGCACATACTTCCATCATTTCAGAGTGTATAATAAATACTACAGGCTCATAGCGTAAGTGCACCCGAATGCAGTTTTGATTGTTCAGATCATTTTTTTTTTTTTTCAAATTAGGTTCCAGTGATTTTTGGACAGTTCAAAAAATAACAAAGAGAAAAAAAATGTTACTGGCCCTAAACAAATGCTTCATCAAGTAAGGTTGGGCCTATATGCCGTTGGGTTTAGTTTTGAGATTGCACTCGGATGGAAAAGAAATTAGGCAAAAATTTGCCGGAAAACAGTCCAATTTATTTATGAATTTTTCATGTCCATTTCATGAATCAAACCAGAACTGTGACAGCATGCTCGCTTTATTTGCAGAAGAACTAATAAGAGGAAGAAACTCGCCCACACAACAAAATGGTGAAACAAAGCAAAAATTGTTACCCAGAAACATGTCAAGTAAGCAACAAGGACAGGTTCCAAAGCCTCACATTGAAGACATTTTCCTTTCCTTCCTCGACCAAACATAATAAATTGTAAGGTACACCACAACAGTACCTTTACTTTAGGCTGTCTTGTTCTTAATCTGCTTGTAATACCTAGTAAGTCCGGTATTAAACCAATACAACGAGCATAAGATAAATAAATGACTTGTGCCCTGTGCAGTGCAGATAGAACTGAACACAAATATAGAAGCCCATAGGACCTGACAAAGGTCATTAGCTCAGGGTATGAAGTTGCGTAACAATTTATGAGCATCTTGTTGAAATAGAACTGATGATTCAACAACTAATAAACAATTCGGGAAGATATCAATCCAAGCGTAAAAAACTTTGAGATGTAGATTTATACATCATTAATGTTAACAATTCCTCATTGTAGGTAAATTATTGACAAGCACTTTTTTCAAACATTAACAGATTAACAAAATTTTCTCTAATAAACAGTTCTTTCTATATTCAGATGGGAAAAATATCTAGGCAATGAGAAAAATATTTATACTAGAAAACTACGAGCATAACAAATTACAGGCTCTGATATGTAGTTATGAACCAGTTACTGTGTTACGGATTATGAGCATAACAATGTTTTGAGTTGTAAAGTAAATAGGAACACAACTGATTCAACAACAAAATCATGCAGGAAAATATCAATTCAAGCTTCAATAACTTTGAGATATATGACTTATTCAACATTAATCACCAACTTAAGCAAGTCCTCTTTATAACTAACTATTGACAAGCACTTGGCTTATTTTCATTTAGATTGAAGGCTCTATCAAGCACCAAAATATACATGTAGTTTAACTATCATGAAATACTAGCAACATTTACAGATTAATCAGATATGAGATTTGGATAAAACTTGAATTCTTTTGTAACTACAACATTAAGACATCTCTATTTCAATGATTAGAAATATAAGATCTTGAATTTTCTGACAATCTACCATTTCAACAGCTGTAGCAATTCGATGCCTCAACTATTACCAAAGAAAATTAGTTTTCCCTCTATTTCTTTTCTCCTATTAAAGAAGATGTTAGATGCACTAATCTACAGCCAAAAAGCCATATATATATATGTATACGGTACCATCCTTGCATAAAAAACACAATTATTTTACAGATCTTACCGGAATCCAACATTGGAGAGTGTTTGTTCAAGAAGAAATACAACTTAGTTTTGAGAGGAAAAGTCATTATGACAATTTCAAAGATGTGTCTCTTTCTGTGATCTCCATGTGGTATGTGTAAAGCTTCCAATATCAAACAAGAACTCAGATCCATCAGCACAATGTTAAACACTATTCTCACCAGCGAAACAAGTCTTCAGTCTTCTTTATAGATATTGACAAGCACTATTATCAAGTATTAACTACATTTACGGTTAACAAAATTTTCTCTACTAATTGTAATGTAAAGCTTTAAACTGATCTTTCTGTATTCAGATGAGGTAAGTTACAAGTACATACAACGCTAATCAGATGTTAGATATGAATACACCCTGAATTTTTTATAACTAAAAGCAATTACATACTTCGTTTGTCCCGATCCTAACTGAAACATTTGGGTTTTGGATGAGGTATTGACTTAGAAGGTAATGACTAAATTACGGCAACTTAAAAACTATAAGACAAGTAGACAACTCTAATTTAATGATTACAAATATAAGATCTTCAATGTTCTGCCGACCTACATGTCAACAGTTTTAACAATTTCATTGCCACAAACTTCTAAGAGTAAGGACAAGGGTATGGTACGGGACACTACTCCAAAGTGAATCAGTTTGCCATTGCACACCCAACTCTGAGATAAGAGACTACTATTTTGTTTTGATCCTGCCATGAAAACATGTTAGATTCTCATGAAGTACAGTCAAAGGCCTCATATATCTTTAGGACCATCCTGCAAAAGAAAAACCAAAACTTGAATATCAGTATTTATGGGCTAAGAGTGAAAATATCAAACAACAGCACTATATTTACAAATCTTACCGGTAAAGGAACATTTCAGTAATCTTGAATGCAAATCTGGGTATTAACATGAAAAAGAACCGGGGTTTGAGAGGAGAAGTCATTATGATAGTTACTTGGAAGATCTGTGCTTCTTCTTCCTCTGATCTCCAAGGTATGTGTTAAGCCTCCCGGGCAACACCAAAACACAGATCAAACCCCATCATCTACTTAGTCTCTACTGAGTACTCTCTCACTCTATCTACTTGGATTCCAGGGTTTGGCTCATTTTATAGGGAAAGCGTATTACATTTACTAAAATGCCCTTGGACTTATCCTATGGGTTGCAACATTACAGCCCAATGAGGAAGCCTTTCTGATATTACAACTTCCCAAGCCGACAGTGCCATGCTTTGTGAAACTGGATTATGGTTGTGATGAGGATGAATTTCACGTAGTCACACTACAACAAACTCTGGCATTTGTGACATTATATTTTCAACACCTAAAAATCTGTTATAAATATTACGCATATCTGACATTCGCCGCGTTGCGTATATATAGTGTTACCGAAGTACAAGAAAAGTGTCCACCTATTAATTTGTGATATTACGTCGTCGTCGTTAATAAAATTCAGAATTAGAAAAAACTAAATAATACATAAAAGCCTTTTCCAACGTGCAAATAAATAAGCTAAAATAATTTTTTATTATTATAACCGTCTTAACTTGCCAAAAGGATACGTGTGGCCTTATAATTCACCAAGCAAAATATCTTTTCATAATTAAAACCCACTAACTACAATAAAATACGTGGAACCATCTTAACTTTGTAGGTTACACGTTAACATTTTTTTTTATGTCCGGTTCTTACGCCCGTATATTTGTTTGAGAAAAGACTTAGGATTTTTTAACTAACCTAAATTAGCCCATAATCTTTTTTTGTTTTTGTTTTTGTTTTTCTTTCTTCTTCGTCTTCCCTTCTTCTAATCCTCACTGTATTCAACATCGGCCGCTCACTACTAGCACCGCCGAACTTTGTGTTATACCGCCAATTAATATAGATTCGAAACATATATCACATAATAGAGGTTAATTCCTATCTGCTCATTATTTTCCTTTGGTTGATTTTATATTTTTTTGTATGGATTTTGTAATTCTTATAGTGAAAGAAAAATATTTTTGATGGAGAAATTGGACAAAATCATATACTATCAAACACGGTAAGTTAGTGATATAAAAGTGCTCTCATGGGGTAAGAAGTTGAAGTTCTTATTTGGTTGGATCTATCAAAATCATTACTTATTATGGATTTTTTTTTTTTTTACTGTTTGTAGAGAAAAGAAGAATTTATTTGAGTCTCATTGTCCAAGAGCCACAACTTAACCTGAAGAACCGATCCGAGATTCAGAGCAACAACAACTAGTATGAGGATTGAGAACAAAAATTTGCTTTAATTATTAAGAAATCCCAAAATCTGAAATGTATGAATGTTTAGTTCAACAACATTTGGATGTATTTGGTTTAAAATTCCTTGTACAAAGTTCAACACAAAGTCTACTGCTTTGTTATAATGTTTAAATTATATTTCTTTTTACTGGAAATTATATGATCTCTTATTGATGAAAATTTAGTGTCTGCTCATGAACTTTAATGGGGTAATTTTATTTTTTTTGTTCATAAAAATAATTATTTTTTTTAATCATTTTCGCAAGAACAACAAATTAAATAAAAACATAATTATTCAGAATCATTAAGAAAATATAAAAAATAGCTTAATTAATAATTCGATTTCTTTAATAATTTATTAAATAAATGGGAAGAAAACATTTTTGGGGCATAAATTATTTGTGACGAGAAAATTTCTATTTTTGATAGAAAATTATGCTACAAAAACTCCTCAGCATAAGTGACGCTTTTAGCGTTGCTCGGATTATTTGCAACACCTATTTTTATAACGCATTGACCAACAGACAATAAACATCACAAAAATATATTTGTGACCCAAAATCAAATATTTGTGACAGTATTTTTCATTGGAAAAACCATGTTTTGTTGTAAAATGATTTACGGATTATAGGCTCGGATTAAAAGGAAAACAAAGATAGAGAAGAGGGAAATATTAGACAAAGCTGAGTTTAGAACTCCGGTTGGGATGTGAAATCAAAATAAGCCTATTAGTTGATCACTACTTTCCCCATTTCAAAATGTATAAACCCCTACAGTCATGGTGAGTTTTATTTTGACTTGAGGCCTCACATACTTCAAGCTCAAAGCCGAATATGCGAGAGTAAAATTTTTTTACATGCTTCTTTATTACATTTTCTAGATTGCACCAAATAGAAATCGAGAAGAAAACAAATCTTGGATTACAATCAAACTAACACTTGACAAGATCTGGTTTTAAGGTATCACAACAAAATGGCGAAACAAAACAAAAATTATTCTGACAAAAACATGTCATGTAAGAAGTTATAATTTCTCAATGCCAATGCCAATTTCAAAGTAAGCTGGAGGAGTGAAACTTATATCAATTCAGGAAAGTATATATCAATTCCAGCGTAAATAACTTTGAGATATAGAATACTTATAAAAAATTAGAGAACAATGTAAGCAAGTCTTGTTTATAGGTAATTATTGACAAGAGCTTTTATTTCATGACTTGGTTTTTTTTTGATACTTAGCAACATTCTGATTAATATAATCTGTTTGCAATAGTAAATAAGATCAGATATGAATACACCCTGAACCAAAGCAAATTATATACCATGAATTATTCCTTGCTAGAAACATTGGTTTTTTTGATTTTGTTAACTTATAAAAAACTATAAAACATCTCTAATTAATTCAGTGATTACAAATTGAAAATCTCAAATTTTCTGCCGATCTACCATTTTAACAGTTTTATCAAAAGAACGCCACAAATTTCAAAGAGCAAGGGTATGGATATGGGGACATGAGTAGTCTCCAACCCCGAAAGTGAATTAGTTTTCCTATCACGGCATTGAGATAACATGTTAGATTTTCCTTGACAGTGCAAAGGCCTCATATATATTTAGGACTTATCCCTGTAGAGAAAAATGAAAACATGAATGTCATTGTCTATGGGGAAGGCGATGAAAAAATAGCAAACAACACAATTATTTTTATGGATCTTCAATGAAAGCAACATTGACATGATCCACACCCCAAATACGATTCACGGACAAGAAAGAAAACTTGGATCTGAGCGGAGAAGTCATTATGACAATTACATGGAAGATTTGTGTCCTTGTTCTTCTTTTTGATCTCCAGTATGTGTAAAGCTTCCCACCCAAAACAAAAATTAGATTAAAACCCCAGTCATCGATTTTGAAGCGGAAAAATCTAAATCTACTTAGTAGGACTCCCGTTATGGGTTCTTCCCACATCGTTGTGCCTCTCTCCCCTTGTAGTGTCTCTCTCTCCTCCAATAATATTTAGTGAGATTCAGTTAAGTTCAATTATAAGGAAACGTATTTGAATTACGAAAATGCCCTTGGACTTATCGGATATTTTAGTTGGAACATTGCAGCCCCGTGAGCAAGCCTTATTGATATTACAATTTCTCGAGCCTACATCTCGTTTATGGTGTAAATGTGTTTGAAGTATGAATTTCAAGTCGATGGTTCCAACATAAAACGACTTCCAGAAATGTGAACTGAACATGGTAATAAAGGTTAGAAAATACTCCCTCCGTCCCACTAATAAGTGACCTAGTTATTTTTGGATTTTGTCCCACCATTAAGTGACCTGTATCACTAAACAAGGAGATATTCCTAAAATTATCCTTTTAATTGATTATACGAAATATAAGAAATATGCATAATTTGATAGTCATGTTTATACTCGTTACGTAGGTGTTTTAAAATGCTTTTCAATGGTATGAAGTTAGCGAACATCCGTGGTGTAGTTTGAGAGATAAATCATTTCCAAATTTCACTATTTATTATCTATAAGGGTATAATTGTAAAAAGTGCTTAAAAATACTTTTCCCCTTGCTTACCTTAAAAATTGTGCAAACTTGAACTAGGTCACTTAATAGTGGGACGGAGGGAGTATAAGATAGCCTAGTATTCAAAATATACAAATACTACCGAGTCATAGCTCAATTGTTTCTTTCATAGTCCAGCAGATCGCAGATAACATATCAGGCCACATTATCCTTTTCTTGTGATTTCCTAGAGCAATTATTCCAATCATGCGAGTTGAGGCGAGAATCTCTTTGCGTGGCGATGTTTTTAAACAAATTAAGTGATTATAGGCTCTGACATTATGTAATGAATAACAACGTTTGCAAATGTAAAATAGGAGTATCCTGAGAAACAGAACTCAACAACTAACATGTAGCTATATATCAACAAACACTAACTTTCACAAACAGAATTTAATTTAACATTTGAAGCGGAAGCTTGAAATGATCTTCCCATGCACGCCACAAATTTTTTCTAACTAAATGTTTGTCCTAATCCTCTGCTAACCAGAAACATTTGAGTTTTTGAGGTAGTGAGTGAATTATTTAAACTTAAAAGTAAATTAAAAACAAAACTAATTCAATTATAAGAAATTTAAGATCTTAAAATTTTCAGCAGTTGTAGGATGTCAATCTCAAAAACTTTGAACAAATTTTAGTTGGAAAATCAAGGGTTGTACGTGTCTTCTTTAAATAGAGACCGAGTCTGTTTTCTCTGCTAAATAAAGAAGTGGAGAAGATGCCTCATTTAAATATGGATCCTCCTCCAAAGCAAATGTCGGTGTTTATGGGCTTAATTAGATAATGAAAAAAAAATATCAAACAATGCCATTATTTTTACTAATCTTACCAGAAAAGTAACATTTGATAAAATTGACCAGAATCACAGTTAGCCACATACAAAAACAAGCAATATATACACTTATAGGTCATTATGGACCCTTATTTTATAATCAAAGCCTATTTTTTATTTCTTACAAATCTAAGCCTATCAAACGGATTCCATCTAAATCCATTATGTCAGTCAATTTTTCGTGCTGACTGCTCAATATCTCGCCAAAATCTCGTATAAAGAAGTCTCATGAAGGTGTTAAGATTACTAACCTTCCCTTTGGAGTGTGTTAATACCATAGTAAATCTCGCCCCCACGTGTCAATCGAAAGCCTAATCTAAAATAGATGAAATCTCGAAGATAATTCAACGGCTACGATGGACATTCATAGAAATTAACGTCACACATGTCTGTCCCTAGAACTAGTAATATGAGATTTCCGGATCTCGGGACATTAGGCAGTCTATATGCATAGATGGTTAGATGATAACCCATCTTATAGCAGAAGAGAGAGATCGTTTTTTATTTTCTTCTTCCTTCTTCACTCTAGTTATCTCTGGTTCACCTAAATCATTTTTTTTGATTGATTGTTACCGTAGAGTTTAAGATGATTTCAGAGAAAGATAATGGTAGCTGTAGAAAGGGTGGTGGATGTTGAAGACGAGAAGGAAAAGGGATTTTGATTATGGTTGTGAGCTGAGAAATGGATGAGTTGCAGTTGATTTGAAAGATTCTGATGAAATATGTAGTGCCCCCAAAACTAACAGCTCACTAATCCCAGAGATTAACTAAATAAAGAGGCACTTATAAGGAATCTAAATGATATATTTAAGCATTCAATTAAGAAATCTGCTACAAAAATTAACCCAAAAATCTTGCAATATACGTATATACAAGAACTCATCTCAAATGATACATATACAATAGTCATTTGGTTTACAAATAGAATAAACAACAGAATAAACATAGCCGAAGTTAACCCACTAACGGACTCAACTCCTCGAAGTTTCCGCTGTGCAACTCTGATGTGTCTGTGAAACTAAAAGTGGGAATGGGTGAGCACATCATCCTAAAAGGGGTGCCCATGTTCATACAAACTAGCTCACAGTACACCGTGATTTTCTTTTAACTAAATGTTTGTCCGAATCCCTCTACGCTAACTAGAAAGGTTTGAGTTTACTGAGGTAGTGAGTGAATTATTTTAACTTCAAAACTTTAAAACAGATCTAATTCAATTATTCAATTTAAGATCTTAAAATTTTCAATAGTCGTTAGGATGTCAATGTTAAAAACTACAAATTTTAGTTGGAAATTATACCAAGGGTTGTGTCTTCTCTAAAGGGGAATTAGTTTGCTCTTATACAACACACCCTAGAAATAGAGACCATTCTATTGTTTTTCTCTTTGCCTAAATAAAGAAGTGGAGAGGATGCCTCAATTAAATATATGGATCATCACTGCAAAGAAAAACCAAAGCAACTGTCAGTGTTTATGGGCTTAGATAATGAAAAAAATATATCAAACAACACCATTATTTTTACAGATCTTACCATAATATGTTGCACTCGTATGTATGCGCTTCTATTTTTGTGTTGAACCCTCGCTCACACATACCTTTGCAAACCCAAACTTTGACAGCATGCTGGTCTTATTGTTGTACAAGGACTAGGCGAGAAATAAACTTGTGGCATACAACAAAATGGTGAAAGGAAACAAAAGGATATCGACAGGTTCCAAGGCCTCATGTTGGACACATTTTCCATCTCCCAACTCACCAAGGGGACACAGAAGAGGAACTCATAAACACCTTTCCTTCTTCGTCCCAAGAAAATAAATTCTAAGGTATACACCACAAAAAAGTTTAGAAGTTGTCAATGGGGGTTAATACACATAAAGAATTAAAAAATAAAAGATCAACCAGAAACAAAACTAATTGATGAATAAAATCAAAACTTTGATAGCATGCTAGTCTTATTTGTACAAAAACAAATCAGCGAAATAAATTCGCAAACACAACAAAATGGTATAAAAAAAAAACTATTATATTGAGAAAAATCTCTAGTATAACTAACAATTAGGGTGCAAGTGCAACATTCATTAAAACATAAGACAACTTGTAACGTAAAAGGGCCAGCCAAATTACTTCTTAACCTTCCATAAGATTCTCACTGTTGAGAAATCAAAAAGAAAAATTCGTGTCTTATTATGAGTCTCAATGTATCGACGACTCTTGGGATATTCTTTGCCATATATGAGTATTTCTTTTTGTTTTTTAAGCTGCAAGCATAGCCATTAGTTGGCTTATTTCAATAAATTAATTTCTATCAAGCTTAAAGAACACGAAAATGACAGAGACTTGTCAATGCGGTTTTGTAACAACTTAGGTGTGTTGGCTTTCCAAACCTAGATTACAGGCTTTGATATGAAGAGTTACTCTTTAACAATTTGTGAGCATATTGTTGGAGCGGAACCCATTCAACAACAAAAAAATTGATGAAAATATCAATCCAAGGGTAAATAACTTTGGGATATAGAAGACTTATACAACATCAAACATTATCCTCACCACACCAGTGAGAAACAAGTCTTCTTTATAAATTATTGACAAAGCACTATCATCAAACATTAACTACATTTTAATTTTGCAAAAATCGAGATCAACAAAGATTTTCTAATAGTTGAATGTAAGCTTTGTCTTGATCTTTCTGTGTTCATATCACAAGTGACAGGTTCTCTTTCTAATAGCCAATTACATACTTTGTTTGTCCCAATCCCCTACTACAAACATTTGGGTTTGAGACAGTGATTGAGAAACTAATGTAAATTACTTAAACTTAAAACAGCTATAAAACATTTCTAATTCAATGATTACAAATATAAGATCTTTAATTTTACCTTCGATCTACTAGTCAACAGTTGTAGCAAGTCAATGCCCCGAGAATTCTAAGAGCATGGCCATGGAGTACGGTATGGTGACAATACTCCAAAGTGTATTAGTTTGCCGTTGCACACCCAAGTAACCCCACTCCTTTGGGAGGAGAGACTACTCTATTGTTTTCTCCAGGGCAAACAAACATGTTAGATGGTCATGAAGACAATCCAAATGCCTCATATATTCCGGACTACCCCTGCGTGAAAAACCAAAACATGAATTTAGTTTTGTGGGCAAGACATGAAAAAATATCAAACAACACCATCATTTTTACGGATCTTACGGAATTGGGACATTGGATGATCCGGGCACGAATCTGGTTGCCAACAAAAATACAACTTGGATTTGAGAGGAGAAGTCATTATGACAACTTGGATCTGTGGCTCCATTTTATTTGATCTGCAAGCTCTTTTAAAACCAAAAATCAGATCCATCATGAAACTTGATGGCGGTGCTTCCCTCGGTAGCCTCACTCCCGGTACTAGTGTCCACTCTCTTGCTCAATATATGTCTGAGATTTCGGGGTTTGTGGTTGATTTATAACAAAACGTTCTTGATTTACTAAACTTCCTTGGACTAATAATCTCCATGGATATCCAGTTGAAGCATTGCAGCCGATTAGCAAGCCTTATTGTTATTATGGAGAAATTAGAAAAACGAGTTAGAAACTCCGGTTGGGATGTGAACCACATGGTAGAAGAGGTTTAAATTCATTAAATAGCTAATTAGTAGTTGATCGGTATTCACTACTTTCATCATCTAATTTAAAGTGTACTCATTGCAGTTCTATTTTATACTTGAGGTCACACAGACTTCAAAGCGCAAAGAGGAATATGCTAGACCTACGCATTTTTGTGATGGGTCTTTGGGCGATTCCAGTCACGAATGCCAATGCCTCCATTAATTCTTGCCATTGCAAACCTTGTTTCATACTATTATCTATAACATGAACACAATTTTTAAGCGTAAAAGCCACAAACTAATTACTTAGCTCAGTATTTGCTAAATGTACATTTGAGTAATGCATCCTCGAGGATTTTTGCAAAATATGACGTATCAAGCGATAATTCTTGAGTAGGGTAAAACTATAAGCGATTAAGCTTTGGAGGAGTAAGGACTAAGGAGGGCTTGATGTGAAGTACGTAGATACTTATCTGTCTTTCAGTTGAAATTTAGCAATCCTATTATGAGCAGGTCTACTTATTGTTCCTTACAATAGATTAATATCGCAGAACGAGTTTAAGTTTTGTTCTGTAAACCTTGTCACGTAGCACTAGAAAATCCGAGATTGGATTTGGATGTTTGGAGTTGTTTAACTACTTTATGCAGCTTGTAAGCCGATTGAATCAGAGATAAATGTATGGTGGTGAAAGCCATTAAACTTACAAAATCTAAATTAGAGCAACAAAAATTTGATATTGCATTGTTAAAGAATCTGAGTACTAAACATATGATGTTTTGAAAACAAAGAAATGACTTCTTACGTAAAGGTCACATGAGATATAGAACTATAGAAGAGCATTAGACACTATTCAAACCAATGTTAACAAGTCTTCTATATAGGTGTTGATGGTGGTTTTTAAACAAAGGGTAAAATCGTAAAACCCCAAATAACCTAATGTCACCAGTGAAACATTTATTAGGACATTTAATGCATGTAATCGGTAATTAATAGGGGTATTTTTTTCAAATTAGGGTTACAACGACAAAACCCTAATTCCCCCTCGTGCCAATGGCAAGTCATGCCAGCCACACCTAGCCCAAGCTAGGCACCTCTGTGTAATGGCAAATCATGCAGTACACAAAAATACGCCACGACATGCCAACCATCTTTGGGCGCACCTCTATGCCAATGGCAAATCATGTCATCCACAACTAGCCTGAGCTAGCCGCGCCATGCCAAATGCACTCTGCCTTGGCCCTAGCTACGCTAATCACACCACGCCAAGCCAAACACACTTACCTTGGCCCTAGTCGCACCTCTGTGCCAATGGCAAATCATACCACCACCAAACAGCGCAAAAGCATGCCAACCATATTAGCGCACCTCCGTGCCAATGGAAAATCATACCAGCCACACCTAGACCAAGCTAGCCGCACCAGCATGCCAATGGCAAATCATGCCCGAGCCACACCAAGCCAGCAAAGCATGCCAGCCATGCTAGCCGCACCTCTCGTGCCAATGGCAAATCATGCCGACCACATTTAGACCGGAGCTATCCGTGCCATGCCAAGCGCACTCTTGCCATGGCCCTAGCTCGCTAGTCACGTCACGCCAAACCAAGCACTCTTCCTTGGCCCTAGCCACGCCATGCCAAGATGGCGCCCGCCTGGGCTTGCGAACCATGCAACCTAGGCAAAATCGACCCACGCATGTCATTGGCACATGCCAACCACGCTCATTGGTAGCTTTTCCTGCAAAGTGGCGTGACCCAAGTGGGCCACGCATGCCATTAACACATGCCAACAACCACGCTCGCTGTTAGCTTTTCCCTGCCAAAGAGCGCTGACCAAAGTCGGCCACGCATGCCATTGGCACATGCCCGACACCTCATTGGTAGCTTTTTCCTACCAAGTAGCGACCAAGTTAGCCCACGCATGCCATTGGCACATGCCAACCATACTCATTTGGTAGCTTTTCCTACCAAAGCGCGACCCAAGTTAGCCACGCATGCCATTGGCACATGCCAACACGCTCGCTGGTAGCTTTTCCTACCAAGGCGCGACCCAAGTTGGCCACGAATGCCATTGGCACATGCCAGCACTGCTCATTTGGTAGCTTTTCCTACCAGGCGCGACCCAAGTTATACGCATGCCATTGGCACATGCCAACACGCTGTTGCGTAGCTCTTCCTGCCAAGGCGCGACCAGTTGGCCACGCATGCCATTGCACATGCCAACACGCTCTCTGGTAGCTTTTCCTGCCAAGGCGCGACCCAAGTTATTACGCATGCCATTGGCACATGCGAACACGCTCGCTTGTAGCTTTTCCTACCAAGCGTGACCCAAATTATTACGCATGCCATTAACACATGCCAACACGATCGCTGGTAGCTTTTCCTACCAAGGCGCGACCCAAGTTGGCCACGCATGCCATTGGCACATGCCAACACGCTCGCTGGTACCTTTTCCTACCAAAGGCGCGACCCAAGTTGACCACGCATGCCATTGGCACATGCCAACACGCTCGCTGGTAGCTTTTCCTGCCAAGGCGCGACCCAAGTTATTACGCATGCCATTGGCACATGCCAACACGCTCGTTGGTAGCTTTTCCTACCAAGGCGCGACCCAAGTTGGACGACATGCCATTGGCACATGCCAGCACGCTCGATGGTAGCTTTTTTCTACCAAGGCGCGACCCAAGTTAGCCACACATGCCATTGGCACATGCCAACACGCTGTTGGTAGCTTTTCCTACCAAGGCGTGACCCAAGTCGGCCACACATGCCATTAACACATGCCAACGAGGATCGTGACAGCTTTTTCTACCAAGGCGCGACCCAAGTTGTGCAGATGCCATTGGCACATGCCAACACGCTTTCATTTGTAGCTTTTCCTACCAAGGCGACCCAAGTTGGCCACGCATGCCATTAGCACATGCCACCAGCACGCTCGCTGGTAGCTTTTCTGCCGGCGCGACACAAATTAGCCACGCATGCCATTGGCACATGCCAACACCTCGCGATAGCTTTTCCCTACCGGGAGCGACACAAGTTAGCCACGCATGTCATTGGCACATGCCAACACGCTCATTGGTAGCTTTTCCTACCAAAGCGCGACCCAAGTTGTCCGCATGCCATTAGCACATGCCAACACGCTCGATGGTAGCTTTTTCTACCAA
The DNA here is from genome assembly GCA_023531295.1 of Papaver armeniacum. Taxonomy (NCBI): domain Eukaryota; kingdom Viridiplantae; phylum Streptophyta; class Magnoliopsida; order Ranunculales; family Papaveraceae; genus Papaver; species Papaver armeniacum. The sequence continues at coordinate 51,213 of JAJJWW010000978.1, read as the reverse complement.
GGCGCGACCCAAGTTGGCCACGCTTGCCATTGGCACATGCCAACACGCTCGCTGGTAGCTTTTCCTACCAAAGCGCGACCCAAGTTGGCCACATGCCATTGGCAAATGCCAACACGCTCGATGGTAGCTTTCCTACCAAGGCGCGACCCAAGTTAGCCCACGCTTGCCATTGGCACATGCCAACACGCTTTCGTGGTAGCTTTTCCTAGGCAAGGCGCACCCAAGTTAGCGCATGAAAACATGCCATTGGCACATGCCAACTGGACAACTGTTGGTAGCTTTTCCTACCAGGCGCGACCCAAGTTGTATGCATGCCATTAGCACATGCCAGGACCTCATTTGGTAGCTTTTCCTACCAAGCTAGACCCAAGTTGGCACGCATACCATTAACACATACCAACACTTTACGCTCATTTGGTAAGCTTTTTTCCTACCAAAAGCCGACCCAAAGTTGGCCACGCATGCCATTGGCACATGCCAACACGCTGTGGTAGCTTTCCTAGGCGCGACCCAAGTTAGCCCGCATGCCATTGGCACATGCCAACATGCTCTTGGTAGCTTTTTCTACAGGGCGACCCAAGTTAGCCACGCTGCCATTGGCACATGCCACACGCTCAACTGGTAGCTTTTCTACCAAGGCGCGACCAAGTTGGTCCGCATGCCATTGGCACATGCCAACACGCTCGCGGTAGCTTTCCTACCAGGAGCGACACAAGTTAGCCACGCATGTCATTGGCACATGCCAACACGCTCGCTGGTAGCTTTTCCTACCAAGGCGCGACCCAAGTTGGCCACGCATGCCATTGGCACATGCCAACACGCTCGCTGGTAGCTTTTCCTACCAAGGCGCGACCCAAGTTGGCCACGCATGCCATTGGCACATGCCAACACGCTCGCTGGTAGCTTTTCCTACCAAGGCGCGACCCAAGTTGGCCACACATGACCATTGGCACATACCAACACGCGCTCGGTAGCTTTTCCTACCAAGGCGCGACCAAGTTGGCCGCTTATGCCATTGGCACATGCCAACACGCTCGGGTAGCTTATTCTACCGGCGCGACACAAGTTGGCCACGCATGCCATTGGCACATGCCAACACGCTCGCTGGTAGCTTTTCCTACCAAGGAGCGACACAAATTGCCACGCATGTCATTGGCACATGCCAACACGCTCGCTGGTAGCCTTTCCTACCATGCGACCCAAATTAGCCACGCATGCCATTGCTTTGTGCCAACACGCTCGCTGGTAGCTTTTCCCTACCAAGGCGCGACACAAATTGGCCACGCATGCCATTGGCACATGCCAACACGCTCATTGGTAGCTTTTCCTACCAAGGAGCGACACAAATTAGCCACGCATGTCATTGGCACATGCCAACACGCTGTTGGTAGCTTTTTCCTACCAAGGCGCGACCCAAATTATTACGCATGCCATTGGCACATGCCAACACGCTCGCTGGTAGCTTTTCCCTACCAAGGCGCGACCCAAGTTGGCCACGCATGCCATTGGCACATGCCAACACGCTGTTGGTAGCTTTTTTCCTACCAGCGTGACCCAAGTTGGCCACGCATGCCATTAACACATGCCAACACGCTGTTGGTAGCTTTTCCTACAGAGGCGCGACCCAAGTTGGCCGAGCATGCCATTGGCACATGCCAACACGCTCGCTGGTAGCTTTTCCTACCAAGGCGCGACCCAAGTTGGCCACGCATGCCATTGGCACATGCGAACACGCTCGCTGGTAGCTTTTCCTACCAAGGCGTGACCCAAGTTGGCCACGCATGCCATTAACACATGCCAACACGATCGCTGGTAGCTTTTCCCTGCCAAGGCGCGACCCAAGTTGGCCGCATGCCATTGGCACATGCCAACACGCTCGCTGGTAGCTTTTCCTACCAAGGCGCGACCCAAGTTGGCCACACATGCCAACACGCTCGCTGGTAGCTTCTCCTACCAAGGCGCGGCCCAAGTTATTACGCATGCCATTGGCACATGCCAACACGCTTCGTTGGTAGCTTTTCCTACCAAGGCGCGACCCAAGTTGGCCAGCATGCCATTAACACATGCCAACATGCTCGTTGGTAGCTTTACCTACCAAGGCGCGACCCAAGTTGGCCAGGCATGCCATTGGCACATGCCAACACGCTCGCTGGTAGGTTTTCCTACCAAGGCGACCCAAGTTATTACGCATGCCATTAGCACATGCCAACACGCTCTGGCTAGCTTTTTCCTACCAAGGCGCGACCCAAATTGGCCACGCATGCCATTGGCACATGCGAACACGCTCGCTGGTAGCTTTTCCTACCAAGGCGTGACCCAAGTTGGCCACGCATGCCATTAACACATGCCAACACGATCGCTGGTAGCTTTTCCTACCAAGGCGCGACCCAAGTTGGCCACGCATGCCATTGGCACATGCCAACACGCTCGCTGGTAGCTTTTCCTACCAAGGCGCGACCCAAGTTGGCCACACATGCCATTGGCACATGCCAACACGCTCACTGGTAGCTTTTCCTACCAAGGCGCGACCCAAGTTGGCCACGCATGCCATTGGCACATGCCAACACGCTCGTTGGTAGCTTTTCCTACCAAGGCGCGACCCAAGTTGGCCAGCATGCCATTGGCACATGCCAACACGCTCGATGGTAGCTTTTTCTACCAAGGCGCGACCCTTGGCCACGCATGCCATTGGCCATGCCAACACGCTCGCTGGTAGCTTTTCCTACCAAGGAGTGACCCAAGTCGGCCACGCATGCCATTAACACATGCCAACACGCTCGCTGGTAGCTTTTTCTACCAAGACGCGACCCAAGTTGGCCACGAATGCCATTGGCACATGCCAACACGCTCGCTGGTAGCTTTTTCTACCAAGGAGCGGCCCAAATTGGCACATGCCAACACGCTCGCTGGTAGCTTTTCCTACCAAGGCGCGACACAAGTTGGCCACGCATGCCATTGGCACATGCCAACACGCTCGCTGGTAGCTTTTCCTACCAAGGCGCGACCCAAGTTGGCCACGCATGCCATTGGCACATGCGAACACGCTCATTGGTAGCTTTTCCTACCAAGGCGCGACCCAAGTTGGCCACGCTTGCCATTGGCACATGCCAACACGCTCGTTGGTAGCTTTTCCTACCAAGGCGCGACCCAAGTTGGCCACGCATGCCATTGGCACATGCCAACACGCTCGATGGTAGCTTTTCCTACCAAGGCGCGACCCAAGTTGGCCACGCATGCCATTGGCACATGCCAACACGCTCGGCTGTAGCTTTTCCTACAAAGGCGTGACCCAAGTTAATACATGCATGCCCATTAACACATGCCAACACGCTCGCTGGTAGCTTTTCCTACCAAGGCGCGACCCAAGTTGGCCATGCATGCCATTGGCACATGCCAACACGCTGTTGGTAGCTTTTCTACCAAGGCGCGACCCAAGTTGGCCACGCATGCCATTAACACATGCCAACACGCTCGCTGGTAGCTTTTCCCTACCCAGTGCGCGACCAGGTTGCCCGCATGCCATTGGCACATGCCAACACGCTCGCTGGTAGCTTTTCCTACCAGAGCGCGACCCAAGTTGGCCACGCATGCCATTGGCACATGCCAACATGCTCATTGGTAGCTTTTTCTACCAAGGGCGACCCAAGTTGGCCATGCTTGCCATTGGCATGCCAACACGCTCACTGGTAGCTTTTCTAACAAGGCGCGACCCAAGTTGGACACGCATGCCATTGGCACATGCCAACACGCTCTGCTGGTAGCTTTTCCTACCAAGGGGCGACCAAGTTGGCTACGCATGCCGTTGGCACATGCCATTGGCACACCAACACGCTTTGGTGGCTTTTTCCTACCAAGGCGACCCAAATTGGACACGCATGCCATTGGCACATGCCAACACGCATATCTGGTAGCTTTTCCCTGCCAGGGCGCCATTGACCCAATTTGGCACGCATGACCCTATTGGCACATGCCAACACGCTCGCTGGTAGCTTTTCTTACCGGGCCACGGCCAAGCTAATGGCCGCATGAAACGCCATTGGCACTTGCCACGCCACTTCACTAGCGCCAGGCATTGCCAAAACCCCTTACTACTCAACATACAACCTACCACCAAGGCATTCCGCACATTCCATTGGCACATGCCACACGCGCCGCTAGCGGCTCTGCATTGCCACTTGCACTCAAGGTGCAACCTACAACAAAGGCATTCCACATGCCAATGGCACATGCCACACGGGCCACTTGCGCTAGCAGCGCCACTTGCACCAAGGTACAACCAAGATGCAACACTCGAGATATCAACACAACGGGGATGCTTTCCAAGCTTTTGGTTTTGGCGGTCACACTTACGGCGTACACTACGCTCACATTAAGAAAGCGTGAAAAGGAATAAAGCGGTCAAATAAATGAGAAATAATGGTGAAAACGTTTTCACCCATAAACACCATGTGGTTACCACCTCCTCCCATTATTTCACCCTTTGCCCTTTTCCTTCATGAGGCCGGTCGTTTCAATCTCGACTTGTTTAAATAGGTCTTACCTATTTCCACCCAGACAACAAGTCTCGGTCGGGAGAAAAATACAACACTCTCAGAAAAGGCAACTTTGCAAGCTCTCCAAATATCTTTCATCTCTTGCAAGCTTTCTAAGCTTTCACTTTCTGATACAAGTAGAGATACTACTCTCCCATTATTATTCTGGTCTCAACACCTTTCTTTGCTTCCCTCCCCAAATCAACCCTTCTCCTCCACTTTGTGACCTAAGCAAGTCTGGAACGGTCATTTCTTGGTTTAGGACGGACTTGTACAGATTGATCTCTCGAATATATAAAGTGCTCACGTGCAGCACATTTTTTTAGGGTTTAAATCAGTTTCTCACTCATCTACTGAATTTACCGAAATCGGCGGAAACAATTTTCACCTATAAACAATTGGCGACCACAGCGGGAGGATTGATCTATCGGCTACAATGTCAGACTGTCGATCTCGTTCTTCGACCCAGATGTCAAGATGGTAGGGGAATGCGACTCAATCCGACTCAACTATCAGACAACCCGGTTATTAGTTGTAAAAACTACACAAGAAAACTGGGGACTTCTTTGAAAAGCTACCAATCAATCTACTCAACTGCCAGACAACCCGGTTACCAGTTGTAAAAACTACATAAGAAAACGGGGACTCGCCGAAGACGCTACCAGCGATTGGGGACTTCTTTGGTGATGCTATCAACAAAGCCACCTTTTACATGGAGAGGGGCGTGTTCGCAAAAACCTATGAAGTGAGTAAATTTAGATAGGCAAGATATACGATCAGTTTTTAGGTTCTTAGTAAAATCGTCATACTAATGAGTCTTGTGCCCTGCTTTACACACTTTCATAAAAGCCATATTCCTTTCACAAAATATAATCGAGTTATATTATCAAAACCATTCATCCCAGAAATAATCCAATATCCTACAAATCTACTAGCTGTCTATCAAAACCGGTCGAACTTTGAACTAGACATCCAGTATGTTTTTCAAAAAAAAAAAAAAAAAAAAAGAAGAAGAACCTAAATGAAAGTTTAACAGAGAAATATTCAAGGAAAATCATCCAACAGAGGTCTGCTCTTCTTGAAGAAAGTCAACTTTGCATCTTCAAGAGCATTTCTCTTCATAATCGACATCTTGGAAAGCTTTTGAGTTCTACCTCTGTCGTGCAATCTCCTCTGCGAAAGGCTTTCATTTCTTTGCATCTTTCAACTTCTGGATCTCAGCAAGGCCTTCGACAAACCACGAAGCATTGAACTCCTTTTTTTCTACACACACGTCGCGATGGTGCTCCCGGTCGGCAATAACGTCTTGAAACGGTGTGGCCCGGTTAGCTAACGCATGTCCTCGATGGAAGATAAAGCCTCTTCCACACGCTTAACCAGCGCAAATCGACTAGTGATCTTCTTGGTTGTGGCCATATGTCCATGCTTCTCCCAGATTCTGGTGTACAACGCCTCATACTTATCCAGCACGCTGAAACCGCCAACCAGCACATGACCTGGATAAGGAACCAAGTACGGGGTATCAAAATGGCGCTTTGCTTAGTCCTCACGACTGCAAAGGGTCTTCTTCCATGTCTGCGGCAGCAACCATGAAGAATCATCCACCGTTTGAACCACATCTGTGCCCGGAAATTGGCTAACTCCCACCTCCAAGTCACCGGCGGTGGTCGCTAAAGGAAAGTTTTCATGTGGCTCCACCCCAGAATCGTCCTCGAACCGGATTCCTCCTGCGAACTTGATTTAGAAGCGCAAAACTCACCGAACCACTTCCGAAAAAGAACCAGTGCTGCCAGAGGAATCACTCTCACTTGTCGAACTTTCTTCTTTCTGACTCATCACCGCTATGAGAAGGATCAGTGCCACCGGAATTCTTCGAATGAATTGCCGTCCCCTGGAAACGTGCAAGGACAGCGAAGGCATTAACAGTACCAAAGCCCTGGAAGAAACAAGACACATGTTTTCAGAGAAATTCACGTGTTTTGAGACAAACCAACAAGGAGGCGACACATACCTGGTTATTGGAAGAAGCTGAAAGACACGAGCTGCGGGAAGGATCTTTTGAAACCGCCGGAATCCGCCAGCACGATTCTTCGTTCTCATTCCTTTGCACGGGACTTTCCGGAGTTGCCGGACAACTTTCGCTTAGGATCTCTCAACATTGGATACTTCTTCAAAGCTGGCAGGGAGGGTTTACAACGAACATTCTCCACCACGTGATTTAAAAATCCTGGATCATAGTGAACTCATCGTACCATAACTCATTATAGCCAAAAGTCGTCGAAGTTACTCTTCCCGTCGAAAGAAGGAAGGCGGATACCCGGCTCAAGGGCACCTTTGGCATTGAGGACGGCATGAAATAAATCCTTAAGAACCACTTTTGGTAAGCAAGAGGCACCCCTTGATCGAAACCCATGTGACGAGCAGCACGGTCAATTTGTAAGGAGCTATTCGGAAAGACCCCATGATGAAAGACGGCATATAGCCGGACATGCGGCTTTGAAAAACAAGTTTTCACCAACACTCAAGCTGCCGTCGAAAGATAAAGACATGATCGGAGCGAGGAAGCAAAGGTGTCAATTTTAGTCACCCGACCTATGGACCGGATCCCATGGGCGAAAATTGATTTCATGCGACTTATCGAGAAGACTAACCAAGCTCATGCCAACTCTTGGACTTTTGTTCACCCATCGAAAAATTCGAGAGCCGCCCCAACTCGCGGGGATCGAAGGCAACGGTTTAGGAGCATACTTCTCAAAGTGCTCCCATAGCCATACTTGCGGAAAATCAACGTGCACATATGAATCCACTTTCATGAAACCATTCGAAACTCGCATGTTACGCAACTAGGTGATCCGGATGCACATACGAGGGAACCAAGGAATAGCTTGCCAATGGGAAGAACTTCACATTTTGCTAACTTCACATTAATCACTAGCAACTCTGGTCTTATTTCCTTCTTGCAGAACCGTCATCAAAAATGTCTCTAGACAACCGGAGAGAGCCAAAAATCTTGCAACATGAAGATCAACACACTTTTGTTTAGTTCTGACTCATCAGGAAACCATTGAGATATCCACCACCAGTAAAGCATCTTTCATCCTCTTTAGGACAGAATCCTTACGACTTAGGTGGGTCTTTTCGACGTAATCTTCAACTTAGCGGCAAGTTCTTCCGCATCTTTTCCTCAACTTCAAACAATTGGATATTAAGATTCCGGTTAGCGGAAGATTGACAAGAGAGCCACACTCTCCAAAGAGAAAGTTATTTCACCCATCTACATATGATCGTATGGGTGTCCGAACACCATCTGGAGATAAAGCAACCAAGCTTTGGGATATCCTTCCTAATACGGAGATTCTTTGAAGCTAAAGCGGCATCAATAATCTCGCAAGTCAAGTTGGTATTTATGTGCTCCTTACTCACCATGAACTAAACCCATCTATCAAAAGAACGCAATGGGCTTTGACACATCTTGAAATCAATGTTGGAAGAAGAGTATACCCCTTTATGAAGATAGAAGCGTGTGGTGTTCTTTGGGCGAACCCGAACGTGTCTTGTTTTCATCTTCACCATAGGTTAACAAAATTGTACAAACCAGGGGTGATTCTTAGAAAGCAGGGCGAGGGTCTAGCAAAGAATTCATCATCCGTGTTTGATTTGGAACTATGAACATCCTTGATGAGGCGAAATTTTGTTCGGGTAACATCTTGTCGGATTTCTTCATAACGAGTTTAGTAACTTGAGATATCTCTTGCACGAAGAAAAAGCAAATTATCTCCCTGACACATAATCGCACCCAACAAAAGGAAAACCTAAAAAAAAAGGGGAGAGGGTGTATTCTCTACGGGTTTTCAAAACGCACCATTAATGTTTTTCTTCAGAGTTCAAAATTATATCGCAATTATTTATCTGAGGCTCAAGTGCGTCTGCGGTATCCTTCTTCGGGTTCAATATTATATATGGAGCATTTTCTACGGGTTCAAAACTGCCGTGATATTTCCTTGAAGGCGAAATTCATATATGCAATATTTCCTATGGGTTCGAAGTCATATGAAGCACATATACTGATATTCTTCTTCAAGATTCATATACGAGTATTCTCTGGGTTCAAAACCGCACACGCATGATATTTTCTTGAGTTCAAAATTATATCGCAAAATTTTATACGGGCTCAAGTGCGTCTACGATTATCCTTCTTCGGGTTCAAAATTATATATGGAGCACTTTCCTACGGTTTCGAATAATATATACGATATTTCCCTTGGGTGCATATATACAATATTTTCTACGAGAAGCACGCCAAGAAATTATATCGCAATATCATTGCAAGGATTATAAAGAAAAACGCCTAATCTTAAGGTTTGCACCTACATGAAAAGGAAACAAGAGAAGTTTGGAAGACATGCACAGAAGCTGGTTTTTCTTTGTAACTCTCCGCTAGTAGGAAAGGATGAAAGGAATAAGGTGCGGGATGAGAGAATGGGATTTTATATATATGGGCGTGAAGATTGAAACGGGAAGGATTTCCCTTTACCAAAAATCGTGCGGGCTCACAGGACGCCCAACTTCCCAATGCCGCCCAAGTTGCCTTTGGTCCCATCAATTGCGCCCGACTTCCCAATCCGCCCAAGTTGCACGGTCCCACCAATTGCGCCAACTTCCCAAGGACCGTCCAAGTCGCGCCAGCTAGCACGCTCAGCTTCCCTACCTTGCGCCGGTCCCACCAGCTAGCACACTCAGTTTTCCCAACTCGCGCCAACTTCTCAATGCCGGCCAGCTTCCTGTCTCTCAAGTGATGTTGACTTCCCAATCGTGTCAGCCTCCCGATTTGTACAAAACTGCCAGAGGCAAGGATTCCAAATCCTATTTATAAAAAGGTCAGACGAGCCTCCTCAATTCTCTTTACAGTTTGTTGTTGATAGTTTGTCACCATCTTATGCTTACCTCGCAACAAAGCTCTGTTAGAGCTAAGCGGGGACTTAATGTTGATGGTGGTTTTTAAACAAAGGTAAAATCGTAAAACCCCAAATAACCTAATGTCACCGTTGACACATTTATTAGGACATTTAATGCATGTAATTAGTAATTAATAGGGGGTATTTTTTTAAAATTAGGGTTACAACGAACAAAACCCTAATTCCCCTCTGTGCCAATGGCAAGTCATGCCAGCCACACCTAGCCCAAGCTAGCCGCACCTCTGTGCCAATGGAAAATCATGCCAGCCACACCAAAAACACGCCAAAGCATGCCAACCATGCTGGCCGCACCTCTGTGCCAATGGCAAATCATGCCAGCCACACCTACCCCGAGCTAGCCGCGCCATGCCAAATGCACTCTGCCTTGGCCTAGCTCGCTAATCACACCACGCCAAGCCAAACACACTTACCTTGGCCCTAGCCGCACCTCTGTGCCAATGGCAAATCATTCCAGCCACACCAAACGCGCCAAAGCATGCCAACCATGTTAGCCGCACCTCAGTGCCAATGGCAAATCATGCCAGCCACACCTAGCCCAAGCTAAGCACCTCTCGTGCCAATGGCAAATCATGGCGTACCACACCAAACGCGCCAAAGCATGCCCAACCATGCTAGCCGCACATCCGTGCCAATGGCAAATCATGCCGGACACATTTAGCCCGAGCTAGCCGCCATGCCAAACGCACTCTGCCTTGGCCCTAGCTACGCTAGTCACGTCACGCCAAGCCAAGCACTCTGCCTTGACCCTAGCCACACCATGCCAAGATGGCGCCCGCGCCTAGGCTCGCTGGTAGCTTTTTCTACCAAGGCGCGACCCAAGTTGGCCACGCATGCCATTGGCACATGCCAACACGCTCGCTGGTAGCTTTTCCTACCAAGGCGCGACCCAAGTTGGCCACGCATGCCGTTGGCACATGCCAACACACGCTCATTGGTAGCTTTTCCTACCAAGGCGCGACCCAAGTTGGCAACGCATCCGTTAGCACATGCCAACACGCTCGCTGGTAGCTTTTCCTACCAACGCGCGACCCAAGTTGGCCACGCATGCCATTGGCACATGCCAAAACGCTCGCTGGTAGCTTTTCCTACCAAGGCGCGACCCAAGTTGGCCACGCATGCCATTGGCACATGCCAACACGCTCGGTGGTAGCTTTTCTTACCAAGGCGCGACCCAAGTTGACAACGCATGCCATTGGCACATGCCAACACGCTGCCGGTAGCTTTTCCTACCAAGGCGCGACCCAAGTTGGCCACGCATGCCATTGGCACATGCCAACACGCTCATTTGGTAGATTTTCCTACCAAGGCGCGACCCAAGTTGACCCCACGCATGCCATTGCACATGCCAACACGCTCGTTGGTAGCTTTTCCTACCAAGGGCGCGACCCAAGTTGGCCACGCGCATGCCATTGGCACATGCCAACACGCTCGCCGGTAGCTTTTCCTACCAAGGCGCGACCCAAGTTGGCAGCGCATGCCGTTGGCACATGCCAACACGCTCGCTGGGTAGCTTTTCCTACCAAGGCGCGACCCAAATTGGGCACGCATGCCATTGGAACATGCCAACACGCATAGGCGTAACTTTTCCTACGGGCGTGAACCCAAGTTATTACGCATTCCATTGGCACATGCCCGGCCACGCTCACTTTGGTGGCTTTTTGCAGGCCACGGCCTAATGGCCGAACAAGCCGTGCACTTGCCACACACGTCACTAGCGGTATTGCCACTTACGCTCAACATACAACCTACCACCAAGAATTCCGCACATGCCATTGGCACATGCCACACATGCCACTAGCAGCTCTGGTATTGCCACTTGCACTCAAGGTGCAACCCGCAACAAAGGCATTCCCATGCCAACGGCACATGCCCTGACGCCACTTGCACCCAAGGTGCAACCAACACTCGAGATATCAACACAAACTGGGGATGCTTTCTAGGGTTTTGGTTTGGCGGTCCATGACTTACGGCGTACACTACGCTCACATTAAGAAAGCGTGAAAAGGAATAAAGGCATCAAATAAATGAAATAATGGTGAAAACGTTTTCACCCATAAACACCATGTGGTTACCACCTCCTCCCATTATTTCACCCTTTACTATTTTCCTTCATGAGGCCAGGGTATGTTTCAATCTCGACTTGTATAAATAGGTCTTACCTATTTCCACCAGACCACAAGTCTCGGTCAGGAGAAAAATACAACACTCTCGGAAAAGGCAACTTTGCAAGCTCTCCAAAAGCTTTCATCTCTTGCAAGCTTCCTAAGCTTTCACTTTACGATACAAGTCGAGATACTACTCTCTCGGAATTATTCAGTCTCAACACCTTTCTTTGCTTCCCACCCCAAATCAACCCTTCTCCTCCACTTTGTGACCGAAGCAAATGCAGAACGGCCATTTCTTGGTTTAGGCCGGACTTGTACGGATTGATCTCTCGAATCTATAAAGTGCTCACGTGCAGCACATTTGTTTAGGGTTGAAATCAGTTTCTCACTCACCTACCGAATTTACCGAAATCGGCGGAAACAATTTTCACCTATAAACAATAGGTAAATTATTGACAAGCACTTTCATCAAGCATTAACAGATTAGCAAAATTTTCTCTAGTAAATGAAATGTAAGCTTCAAAGAATTCTTTCTAAATTCAGATGAGAGAAAATTACAAGTACATACAACACTAATTATAATGAGATATGAATAAGACACCCTGAACTATTTATTTTTCCCAAGCTGAAATGATTACATTCTTTGTTTGCCCCAAAATCCTAATAATTTCTCCAAAAATATTGGGTTTTGAGGTAATGTCTAAATTACATAACACTTTAAATGCTCTAATTCAATGAATACAAATTTAAGATCTCAAATTTTATACCATTTCAACAAATTTTAGTTGGAAAATCAAGGGGCGCTATGTATGGGGAGTTGTGTTTTTCTCGAAAGGAATTTGTTTCTTTGAAACACACACCCTTACCAGTGTATTGTTTTTCTCTTGCTAAAGAAGTGGAGAAGACCATCCCTGCAAAGAAAAACCAAAGCAAATGCCAGTATTGTGGGCTACGATTATGAAAACTATCAAACAACACCTTTAATTTTACAGATCTAATAGAAAGGGACATTCAATAGAATGAAGAGCTTGAATCTGTTAATAAGAGGAGAAACAACTTGGAATCGAGAGGAGAAGTCATTATGACATTTTCAAAGATCTCATCGATCGTATTTCTTCTCTTTGATCTCCATGGTACGTGTAAAGCTTCCCACACAAAACTCCCCATCCGATTTCCAGGGCAGTAAAATCTCATTAGCAAAAACCCGTTCAATGGTTCTTCCTTCAGCGCCGCCTCACTCGCAGTGCTAGTCTCTTCTAGTCTATCACTCAATATCTCTCCATAGATTGATTCCAGGTTTTGTTGTGTTTGATTTATATAGGAACGTTTTTATTTACTAAAATGCCCTTGGACTAATCCGGATATGACTGAAGCAATGCGGCCCAGTGACCAAGCCTTTTCGGTATTACAACTTCTTCAGCCTACACTGCTATATATATCTATGCTTTGTGACTTGTATTATGACTTCACCGACCATGAGTTTGGTATAAAAGGAAAACAAAGCCTGAGAAAAGGGAGAAACATTTTATCGGTATTGTATTAATGCGTGCACTCATATGCAGTTTTATTTTTGTCCCGAGGCCACACATATTTCCATAGATGTCAAAGCGGAATTTGGAGAGCAGACCATTTTTGTTCCAAGTTTTAGTGATTTTTTGGATGGTTCACAAACAAAAAAATAAAAAAATGTTTTAGAGAAAAAAAATGCTTATCAAGTTTTGGATGAGGGTTTGGCCTAAAGGTATGTATTTGCTGTAGAACAGTCCAAAAAAAAGTAGTCAATTAATGTACAGACAGAACAAGAAAATTGAACGATCGAATCAAGTAAGCAAGTCAATTGAATTTACGGTTCATTTCATAAATCAAATCAAGACTTTGACTCTGTCTGTACAAGAACTAGGCGAGAAATGAACTCGCAAACACAACAAAATGTTGAAAGATTGTTGTCAAATACATAGTGTAAGTAACTTATGCAAGTGCTAATAATTAAAGAGGTGGAACACATACATTAGTAGAACATAAGACAACCTAACCAAGACATTGTTATTATGAGTCTCAATGTATCTTCAGCTAACAATAACAAAATTTTCTCTAATGATCAACAAAAAATGTAAGCTTTGAACTTGATATTTCTATGTTAAGGATAAGAGAAAGTAACAAGTGCACACAACATTAATCAAATATGAGATCTGAATAAGACTTGAATTATTTTTGCAACTAAAGCCAATTACATACTTAGTTGAGAAATAGAAACATTGGGTTTTTGTAAAAGCTGATGTCTAAATTACTTGAACTTTAAAACAGCTCGATTCATGATTACAAATTTAAGATGTCAAGTTTTCTACCACGATCTACTATTTCAACAAATTTAAGGGCTAGTACGGGGAGTTGTGTTTTCTCTAAAGCTGAATTAGTTTGCTCTAACACAACACACCCTATAAGTAGATACCCGTCTGTTGTTTTGATCCTGCTAATTAAAGAAGTGGAGAAGATCACCTTGCAAAGAAAAAGAATGCAAATGTCGTTAATCTGTGGACAATGAAAAAACATCAAGTTATTTTTACTGGATCTTACCGAAAAAGGAACATTCAAAATCATTAACATAGATCGTGTATGGAATAAGACCTACAACTTGGATTTGAGAGGAGAAGTCATTATGACAATTACTTGGAATATCTTTGTCCCTCATCTTCCCTTTGATCTCAGGTATGCATAAAGCTTCCCATACCAAACCAAAAGTCAGATCAAAACACCTAGTATGATTTTAGAAAAAGCAAATCTCACTAGCAGAACTCTGGTTAATAGATCTTCCCTTCAAAGACCGCCTCACTTCCAATGCAATTCTCTCACTCGATATCTACTTGAGATTCCAAGGTTTGGTCAATTATAATGTTTTCGATTTACTAAAATACCCTTGGGCTAATCCCAATTGGATATACTCCCTCGTTCCATTTTACTTGATGTTATAGAGTTTTTCACGCAGATTAAGAAATATCAGAGAGAGTTAAATTTTTTCAATTCTACCCATATTAATACCTTTTAAAAAAAAATAACTGACCTACCTTTTAGTTTCTAGATTCTAGGAAGGTTACCAATCCCATTGTAATTTACTTGGGATGTACCAAATTTTTATGGAATATTTAAAAATTTGGAGTAATTGTTTATGTGTTGATTCCAAAGCAAGGGTAAATCAGAGAGAATTTGGGGAAAATAGTAAAACTCTCATCTATTTTGGAACAGAAAATAAACCCTAAAACATCAAGTAAAGTGGAACAGAGGGAGTATGATTGAAGCGTTCCATGCAGCCGGTGAGCAAGCCTTTGTGATGGTATCAGCAAAAAAACGCTTTACTGAGCTTAGCCTCGGTTTAAATGGTAAACAAAGCTAAAGACAAAGCAGAGTTTAAAACTCTAGTTGGATGTGAACCACACATAGCAGAGGTTAAAATTTTTTAAATAGCACCTAATGGTTAATCACTACTTTCATCATTTCATAATGTACGAATAGTACAGTCAGTCATAGCGATAAGTGCACTAGTTTTATTTTCCTGATGAGTCGAGGGACCTAACTACATCTTGACTTGGCTAGCTTCAAAATCCAAAATACATAAAAATAAGCTTATGCAACGAAAAAAATCAATCAAGCCACCACATATTCATTTGTAGAAATTGACGTTTAGTCCCATATTTGTTGGGCTTTGGACGATCTCCTCCAACCCTTTCAGGTCTGCTACCGGTTAGTCCTAATTTACAAAATTATGAACGGGTTAGTCCTTTATCAAACGATTTAGTCCAAAACAGACATTTTCCATGAAAAAATTACCCATCAGCCTTTCGTGAATTAGCTTAGGTTCATTCTTCAATCCTCAGTCGATAAACTTCCTCATTTCTCTACTTCTCATCCCCGATAAACTTGTATCTCTGCCTTTTCCGATCTGTTGAAGGAGACGATGGAGTTTATTAGCGGAGCTACCAACAATCATCGATCGGAGGTATTGAAAACTCACAATCATTTTGAGATTTGTAAAAGTTTTTAATTTTTTTTCTTTAGATTTTGAAAACTCAAAAACTCCGATTTCATCCCAAATATCTTTTCTGATTCGCAACCAGTATTTCGATCTTTAATCTTGGGATGATTCTTATGATTTTGAGTTGAAAATCATGAAAAAATTTCTTTGCAAAAACTTTTTTGGGCTCTTAATTGAATTTCAATCTATCTTTTTTTCGTTAGTTTCAATCTTAAATTAAATTTTGGATCCGTAATCAGCACAACTTAGTTCTATTACCATGTAATCTTTTAAAAAATGATTCAGATTGGATTTTCGACCTGATATTAACCATCAAGCTAGTGTCACTGTTAACTACTTATTGAGTCTACATGTTGAACACATATTATATAGATGAGTTTCTAACAACTCTCAGCAATAAGGATAAGCAATGAACAAGACCACTCCAATAGCAATTTCCGTAATTGCGCTACTGTTAATGGAAGCATCAGAATGGAGTATAAGTGTATTAAGGTAGTAATTATGGCATTTTCTTCTATAAGAGTACCAATTTGATGTTTTTTTGGTTAAAGAAATAAAATGAGATGTACAACTGAATCCAAATGAACTTGTCAGGTGTTTTGTCTCATCTTTGCTCTCCCAATTAAGCTGCAATGTATTAGCCACCCCCTCATTGGCTTTTTGTTATTGTTTTGCTTGTTTTTGTTCCTTTCAAATTGAGATTTTGCTCAGTCGTTAGAACATGAGTAGATCCCTGTACAAACTAAAACAACATTAAAGGGCTACAAAACCTCTATTCCGTTACCTATTGTAAATGATAGGTGTCAGTAATTAATTTTTCAATTCTTATTCATTGCTTAGCCTTGGTAAACTAAGACGACCACTCCACCAATCATCTAGAGGAAGGAATGATAACAATCGGGAAGTAGGTGAAGAAGATAGAGTTTATAATAATAATAATACTCATAAAGAGGTAAATGCTTTTTCTCATTTTCTTTATAATTTTTGATAAATTTTCATTTTGGGATGTCCTTTATTTTGTCATATTTGTGTTTGTTTGTTAATTTGAGAAATCTATTTTCACGTTTTTTCTTTGATGATGTTGTGTTGTTTTTAATGGGTTAGTTATGGATTTACCTCATTAAATCTTTGTACGTGATTTTATTTTGTGTCCCATTTTGATAATTAATTCTTTTCTGCAGAATGTCTTATTGTTCTTGGTATTAAGTATTTATAGTTTTAATGAATTAATTTGATATTCTGTAGTTTTACTTGAGAATTTATGTCATTGCTTAGATTTGTTGTTCTGCAAGTAGTACTTTTTCTTTGGCATAAAATGTTCCTCTATGTCTCGTCTATAATGGTTTCGAAGGGCTTTGCATTTCGAATTATCGTTTAGGATCTATGGCTATCGTCGTACATCATGTCATAACTACAAACTGCAAAAATGCAATCTTGCGGCCATCTTTTCATATACAAGTGACAGAAAATTTGAACTCTGGTTTTAGATTTTCAAACTCCATACAGAAGATGAGACCTTATAGTTTCCAGATTGGGTCTGAAATTGGAATGTGGACATCTAAATAATTCTGTAGAGTCCCTCAAATATAGGATATCAGGAAATAAGTTTGATTGTTGATGTGTACATAATTGTACACGTGTTAATTGTTAATGTGTACATAGTTGTACACATGCTTCTTACTATACAAGAATCTTCTATTTTAGAATTATTTGTAATTCTTTATGTGCATTTCTAATGTGATATGTGATGTTAACTCAGAGGGAAGCTGGTGTTGATGACAATGGTGAGGTTATTGATATATTTAAATGCGATGTATAATATGGCTTGCAAAGGTGTTGATGGTGGTTTTTAGACAAAGGGTAAAATCGTAAAACCCCGAATAACCTAATGTCACCGATGACACATTTATTAGAACATGTAATGCATGTAGTCGGTAATTAATAGGGGTATTTTTTCAAATTAGGTTACAACGAACAAAACCCTAATTCCCCTCCGTGTCAATGGCAAATCATGCCACCACACCAAGCCCAAGCTAGCCGCGCTATGCCAAACGCACTCTGCCTTGGTCCTAGCTATGCTAGTCACACCAAACGCGCCAAAGCATGCCAACCATGCTAGCCGCACCTCGTTAATGGCAAATCATGCCCGACCACGCCTAGCCTAAGCTAGACGCACCTCTATGCCAATGGCAAATCATGCCAACCATACCAAACGCGCCGAAACATGCCAACCATGCTAGCCGCACCTCCAGGTCGCTGGCAAATCATGCCAAACACACCAAACGCGCCAAATCATGCTGAACCATGCTAGCCGCACCTCGTGCCAATGGCAAATCATGCCATCCACGCCAGCCTCCAAGCTTGACGCACCTCTATGCCAATGGCAATCATGCCAACCATACAAAACACGCTCAGCATGCCAACCATGCCAGTGGCGACCTCTGCGTAACAATGGAAAATCATGCCATCCACACCAAACGCGCCAAAGCATGCCAACCATGCTAGCCGCACCTCCGTGCCAATGGCAAATCATGCCGCCCACACCTAGCCCAAGCTAGCATGCATGCCAAATGCACTCTCGCTTTGGCCCTAGCTACGCTAATCACACCACGCCAAGCCAACACACTTACCTGGACCTAGCCGCACCTCGTGCCAATGGTAAATCATGCCACCACACCAAACGCGCCAAAGCATGCCAACCATGTTAGCGCACCTCTCCGTGCCAAAAAAAAAAATCATGCCACCACATTTAGCCCGAGCTAGCCGCGCCATGCCAAATGCACTCTACTCTGGCCTAGCAACGCTAGTCACGTCACGCCAAGCCAAGCACTCTGCCTTGGCCCTAGTCACGCCATGCCAAAATGGCGCCGCGCTTAGGCTTGCAAACCATGCAACCTAGGCCAACCTCGCCACGCATGCCATTTTCACATGCCAACACGCTCACTGGTAGCTTTTCCTATTAGGACGCGACCCAAATTGGCCACGCATGCCATTGGCACATGCCAACATGCTCGCTGGTAGCATTTCTTACCAGGCCACAGCCCTAATGACCGAACATGCCATTGGCACATGCCAACACGCATCCCTGGTAGCTTTTCCTACCAAGACGCGACCCAAATTGGCCACGCATGCCATTGGCACATGCCAACACGCTCACTGGTAGCTTTTCTTACCAGGCCACGGCCTTAATGGCCGAACATGCCATTGGCACATGCCAACAAGCAGCGCTGGTACCTTTTCCTACCAAGACGCGACCCAAATTGGCCACGCATGCCATTGGCACATGCCAACACGCCACTGGTAGCTTTTCTTACCAGGCCATGGCCCTAATGGCTTTGCCATTGGCACATGCCAACACACATCGTGTAACCTTTCTTACCGTGCCATGGACCTAATGGCCGAGCATGCCATTGGCACATGCCAACACGCATCGCTGGTAGCTTTCTTACCAGGACATAGCCCTAATGGACATGCATGCCATTGACACATGCCAAACACACTGGTAGCCTAACTTGCAAACTGTGCAACCTACCACCAAGGCATTCCACACATGCCACACACGCCACAAGCAGCTCGGCATTGCCACTTGCACTCAAGGTGCAACCCGCAACAAAGGCATTCCGCACATGCCAATGGCACATGCCACACGCGGTAACATATCACTTTCCCATTCTTGTATTAATTTTTCTTTTAGGTTACAAGTTGTGATACTCACAAATCACATTTTGGTATGTAACTTATCGAAGTAGTTTTGATCACGTTATACATTGAAATTATGGAATCTAGTAGGAGATTGAAATGATACTACTGAATAACGAGAATGAGTCATCACTTATCAATGTAATTCTGGTTTTGCTTACACATACCCTGGCCCGGAGATCTGACACACATACAAATACATTTCCCTTATGACTTCACCCAATAAGAGATGGTTGTGGCGCAAGCACGAGGCCGTTGATAATCATTCGAGATTTCTATTTCATTTTTACTCCTGTCATTGGTGGACCAATTTGCAATAAGTACTCAAATTTGATTTCAATTATACTAATGTTTTTAAGGATTTTTCATTAAAACCTTAGTCTTATTGTATATATAATCCATCATAGGTTCTTCTTATGCAGACAACTTGTATTTGTTGTGTCTAAGCAAACACAAATCGAGGAAGGAAAATGAATTAATTAACGCCTCCTTTGGTATGTCTATTACTTTGTCCCACTAAAGACTTGTTTCAACTAAAGACTTGTTTCACCTAAAGATCAGGTTTTCGTCTAATTGAAGTAGAGACCCTCTTTCATTTATGTGTACCAATATATTTAACACAACCGCAACTTAAATGATTGATGATGACTTCAATTAAGCAATTAAGTGCTAATTTCGGTTCAAATTTTCATTTATGTGCTCACTACCCATTTATGTACCAGCTACACACGGTGTACATAGAAGTGCACTTTTTTTTGTCCTTGTTATAAGAGGTGTATATGCTTGTACACCACTTATGTGACTTCTCATATATTCCACATGGACTATTTTTAGTTTTACATATGAAAAACTTGGCCTTCCTCTGTGATGAAAAGGGTATCGTAACGATCTTTATGACTTCTTGCAGATATATTACCTCATGTTATTGTATGCTTGCATTAATTAATTGGGATAAATAATGGTAGATTTTCCGAAAATGGCCGAGAACAAAGGTCATGATTACTCATCTGGATTGTGGGAATTATTTTTTGGGTTCCACAATTGGAAGCCGAGATGCAAAACGAAACATTTAAAAGGTATTACTTAAAAATTTCCACCCTTCTATTTGTTTCTTTTATTTTGCATCTTGGTTATTCTATTTGTTTGTTGATAAGTACATAATTATATAAAAGCAATCCAGATTCCTGCACCTTTAGTATTATCGCGTTCCTATTTTACTCAAACTAAAAGATCTCAATGTGTGCTACGATGTGTACATAGTTGTACACATGCTGAAGATTAATGTGTACATAATTATATATTTGTTTGTTGGGTGTTATTTCTAGGTGTTGATCGACAATTCAGGAATAAGCTTTGGTTAATGTTTAATCCTTCTACTGGTAATTATTACTCGTATACTTTTGTTTTGATTTCCAAATTTCAATTCAACATGCGAATTTGATAATATTTGACTGGAATTTATATCAACAGGTGAAACACTATCGTTGGATCGCAATTCAAGAATTGTTATGAGGTCAGTACCAGCTTGGTTTTTGTTCTTTTTAATCATTCACTTTGTCTTAGCTCTGGATAACTGAACTTGAGAACTTTTTATACATATATGGTGCAAAGAAATATTTTTCCACTAAAATCTCTACTTGCAACTCCTATTGACAAGTTTCATGTGAAATTACTTAGATTAACTGCTTGTTTAGGATATGCCCAATTTTGTTCCGTCTCATGAATATACGACATGTTTTGTGTATGCAGATGTGAGATTTTCTAGATTTTGTACATGTGTACATGGTGTACACTACTGTCCAGTTTCATTAATATATGGCATGTTTTATGGGTATGGATGTCGGATTTTCATAATGTTTGTAGATGCGTACATGGTGGTACACCAGCATGTGTACATATTTGTAAACCTATAATATAAGTGTACATTGTCGTACACATATGACATAAATTACATGCGTACATAGTATCCCATTTTAGGACTCTTAATCAAGTTTTGGTGAACAATCTTTTTTCACATAATATAAACACAGGCCAAGTGCAGCAGTAAGTTAAACTAAAACCCAAAGTCGTTGAGGAACTAGATCTGATTCACATAATATAAGCACAGGATTGATAATGTATCAACACTACAAAAAATCCTAGCAAAGGCCACTAAAATCTTGCAACTGCCCTAAAAAATTAATTGCCAAATGCTTTCGGAACTATTTAATGGAAACTAGTAGTTCCTATATGATTTGCCAACAAGTTGATGGCAACTATTTGTTTTTTAGTTTACGAACTCTTTAGAAACAAGCATATGCCAACTACATGAAGTACTCTAGTAGCTTAATGCTTCCTGAATCAAGGAAAAGGCAAATTAGTTTTTATATACTTCGACAACATGTTAATGCAACTATTATTTTGATTAGTTCCCAAAAATTTAAGCAATAAACATATGGCAACTACATAAAATTCGCTAGTAGCGTCAGCCATCTAAGCAACTCAAAACACCAACTAAGCGCACATTAGTTGCTTAAACCGGTTTTCTAAAGTAAGCTTTGACAAATAACCAATTGCCTAGTTGCTCAAGTTTTTGAAAACTAAACCCAAAGAACGCAATTGCCAAATAACATCACCTTAACAAGAACATTCCGGAATTAATTGAAATTATTATTATGTGCAATAACTAAACTCTATGGGCGTAAGTCCTTGTCATTACCATATGTAGTACAAAGTTCTATGGATGAAAGTCCTAGTCATCAAACATTCTCAATAATGTTCCACCCATTTGAGTTCTGTGCAGTCCTTTTTTTAATCATCAGTTCATCACATTGACTATTTTAAGAACTTAACCTGAAGAGTTATGGAAGAAGTTCGTCATTTCAGTATACAGCTACAATACATCTCATTCAACAATCACAATACACCTCATTCAAAAATTAAAACATCTCGATCCATTTTCTAGTTTAAGATGTACATATAGAACACCCATCAAAGATGTACAGTTAAAAGGAATACTTAAAAGAACCCTTTACATAGACCAAGCACAAAAACATACAAAACAACCGACAATGGTTTTTTTTGATGATCCCCGGAGCCCTTTTCGGATTGCGGTTTTTGGTGTATGTTTTAGCCTAGGCCTGTTCAGAGTTTTTGTTCTTAAAAGAAGCTTAACTAGCGCTAACTTGAATGATACAAAGTACATTAACAATAAGATCATAGAGACATAATAAGGGTGCTATAAATCAGACACCTTCAAATTTACAAAGACCTAAAAGAAAGTTAAACATCAGACAACTTTTCTTGAGAAGAAGTTCATCTAAAGCTTTTCTAAATAAACAATTTATTTTGTGCTCACACAATTTAACGGTGATAGATAATTGTGTGCATTGCACAACTTTGGTACAAATGGGTGTCATCTTTGCGGCATCTTCCACCAAAACAGCAACCCCTAAAAATGTCTAATTTCATGAATCTTATCAATGGGAACTTTGTCTTTAACATTTCTTCTACATATACCTGAAATATAATAGGCGTTGCTCTCTATTGGTGAACAATTTAGAAGTGCTAGCCGGCTCCCCATGAAAATCCATTAGATGTAAGTAGGATCCGTCCCTGTCAGAAAGGTGGAGACAAAATACTTTGCCCGGGGAGGCGGGAATTATGCAACAAGATTCTTACAATCAACAAAAGGACAACTAATGATTTCGAGATTTGAAGTTTTTCATTGACCATATCTATGAACTTCGTAAATGCATCCCTGTGTTATCAAAATAAAATAAACATGCTAGCAAACTAAAGCGAAGAATGTAAAATCCATGGGGAACAATATATTAACCTTAGCCAACGAACCTAATCTTTATTTATCATTGGAATGATTTCAGTCTAGCTAAGGTGATGACAGATAGATCTTGAATCTGCAACATAAAAAAAAAAAATTGACTAGGAAAAATAAAAGTTGATTACAGAGTAGCATGTGTCCGGCGGAAGCGCTCTCCCGAGTTCAGATGGAATTAAGAAATAAATGAAATCAACAAAACAATGACAAATGAAAATACATAAGAAAATCGAGAAAGAATGTTATTGAAAACCATTACTTCCAAATTACACAAATTAGACATGGAATGATGTAAAGATCCAAACCTTATATTTCTTGATCTATAAGAAGCTAAATCTAAGCAAATCAACAACTGAATCTAACTCTTTTGACCAAACCTAATCCAACTTTCCATCAAACTAACTAAATCTCAGGAACATCATCACTTATGCAATCGACAGATCCCTTGTCCAGATTCTAAAGAGTACTTGCACAACTTATAATACCAAGTAAAGTATATAATATTGATTAACAACGTCAAATAGATGCATTCAAAGCATTCACCATCCCTTTTGAGTAGTAGGAAGCATTTCTCTGGTCTAAGTCATCGAGAATGCCTGCAAGCTATGACTCCAACGAAAAAGAATTTTTGTTAGAAAGAGAGCCATAATAAGGAAACATAAATATCTATACTGTGAAAGCATAACGACTTGTTAACAACAAGAATAACTAAACTTATCACTTTAGCCTACCATAAATAAGATATCAACAAGTTCAAAGTGTCTTTCAAAATATAAAGAGATCATAGCGGTACCTGTAAACACATTTAAGGCACACTAAATACTACTCATATTCGGCGTAAATGTCCAATTATACGAAGACATTCTTGAACAACCGCATACAAAACCATAGATATGGGAAAGATTACATCTTGTGTAAGTATCTCTAGAAAACGAAAAAGGATAAGTGGGAAATTTTTTACTTTTTTTGTATTGTGTTTCTTGTGATAACAAAATAGTACCGGGATAGTAGACAAAGTTTTTGGAGAAACCGAAAGAAGAGATTGGATTGTATGCGCAACCTGTCGCTAGTGCAGAATCACAACAGGTAGCCTTGGCCAAGTAAAAAATAAAGGTTTCAATTTCATGGAGCAAAGACTCTAGACTTTTATATTAAGAATGAGAGCAATTACTGATACTTACTTCAGATGCATTTTAGACAATTTGCAAACAAAGGCTTCTAAATCCAAGGCCTGGTCGTAATTTCCATTCATAACACATCTACTGACAAGGAGAAGCTTTGAGTCCTTGAAAATTGGTCCAATACAGTCTCTGCTAGTTACTTAATGACGCGAATTTAAATTGAAATAAATAAAATGGAAAAAAAATTATGTTTCCATAAGATGAGGAATTTCAAGTAAGTTGAGTTATGTACTGTGGTTTGCTAGTAACATGCGGAGGAAAACAAATCTGATCTTCTTGTACTTGTATGTTTTATTTTAGGATTAAATATCTCCAATCATAGACAAAAAAAAATACCATAATTCAATCTATCTCTACAAAATTGAGCAAAATTTTAGAGAACCCACAACCCCTAAACTCCCGATTTTTCCAAAACTATATCTTTGTTGAAATACTTCAACAATTTCACTCGGTGTAATGAATCCATCTTTGTAATCACACATCAATTAAAGACAAGAAGGAAACTTAAAGAAAAGTCACCTGAATGGGCTACTTGTGTATTCTAGTGGAATAAAATTAAGCTCAACTGCTCAATCAAGTTTTTCAGCAAACTAAAGCTTTTTCAGCAAAATTAAGCTCAACTGCTCATAAAATTCTCCATTTCATCTTCTAACCCTCTTTCAAACAATCTCCAACCTCCATCTGAAGCACAAACGGAGTCCATCAGACATCAACTTAACCAAATCTAAGAGAGAATTCTCAGAGTAATTTTGTCAAACAGGTTATAAGTATATATAAGTAGATCAGAAACTTACCTTGAGTTCGAACCTAATTATCGGTAGAGAAATCAAATTCTCTGATAACATCTACATCAGACTTTCTCAATGTTTCGTTTCTTCTCCATCGAGTGGAAACCTTACATCTTTTCTCACCATAACATCAACTGCCTGCAACTTTCTCAAGGTTATTCGATAGGAAAAAAGATTTGAAAGAAGTTGTTTGTATAGTGAAGTAAAAGTTTTGGGTAGAAAGAGTAGGCGAGAATATATTAGAAGCAGGGCGTCTAGAACTTTCAGATTTTAATTTTGGATTCCCATAGAAACTACAGGACATTTGTTTGTGCCACAAATTCATTGGGCGGGACATTCAAATTAGGGCGCCAAAGTTGCCGCCATGTTTCTTTGACTAAAATTTGGGCGCCAATCGAAATTGTGGCGGCAAATTTATGCGTGGACGGATCAGATCGCAATCCGGCAAATTTACTTTGGACGGATAAGATGGCAATCCGTGTGACATTTGTTCGAAAATGATATCATGCGGATCTTCCTTGATATGTTAATCTTGGGTTGGACCGTATGGTTTCCGCATATTGGCCTTCTCAACTTTAGGTGAGGTTGGAGAAGACACAATGGTTTTCTTGAAGAAGTTGAAGATTTCTTTAGCTAGACATGATGTTAATGTTAAAGTAGTCAGTTTTTATTTTCATATAATTGGGCTTGTTATACAAAAGGGTGTACGAACTCAGCTTGTTATTAGACTCCCTACCGACTCCATGTAAACCTTTCCATATGGATTCATATATTTTTTTCCATATGTAAGTAATGTAAGATCGTAAATTAAGTAAGGTCGATGGTTATTAGTTAAACATAGAGAAAATTATTGCAAAGTTGAAACATGCATATTAACTTGCCTAGTCAGTAAAATTCGGTTGCTTGAAGAAAAAAAAAGTAAGTTGGGTTGTTACCCTACTGGATAAAATTGATGGAATAAAGTAAACTTGGTGGATATTAGGTGAAATTGATGGATAGCAGGAAAAGTCGAAGGAATCCGAGTGAAATTGCGCAAAGTCGAGCGACAATGTGTGAGATTGATGAATAGCCAGAGAAATTGATGAAATCCAAGTTAATTCGGGTGAAATTGAGTAAGATTGATGGATGATCATCAAAATTGATGGATAGTCAAGGAAATGGATGGGATCTTGAAAAAAGCGAGTAAGGTCAAGCGATGTTGTGTAATCTTGATTGATAACGTGTAAAATGAGTGTGGCTGATGGACATTTGGTGAAATTAGTGGATAACCGGAGAAACCAATGAAATGCGAGTGTAATTCAGTGAGGCGTTTTTAGAATTCATCGAAATATTCACCTGATTCAAGAATTAGTTCGATCGCATTGGACATGTTTAGAGATTTACATAAGACAATTCCAAAAAAAGATTATATGACTATAATTAGATTTTATTGAATATAAATAATTTGAGTTTTTGAAAAATCGGGGGTACAACAACCACACCCAATATTTCGTTTCGGCAATCTGTATGAACTAACTCCAATATACTTTCAAGAGAATCAACTAGACAGTCAGACTCAATATTTAGAAAAGTATATCAAGGAGTCGTATTTTTGTTTCTTAATGTAATCGTACCGTCATCAAACAGATAGGAATCCGTGAGCCTGATTAATATAAGAAACAACTTGGACGGTATCAAAAACCAATATCCAAGTGTCAATCAATTCAATCAACAACCCAATGGCCGGATTCAAGAACTGAACTTATGCTCAACCTGTGATATTTCAATTATATAAAATATATGAAGTTCCACAAGCTCTCCTTAGTTGTTCTTCGTCTTCAATTGATGAAAACGCAGAAGTCTAAAGCTCAACTACACATTCTATCCTAGTCTCGAGACATAACTATAAGTAGACTAGAAATCAAGACTTACGCTTTTGATTACTAAACTTGACAAACAAGCTTGAGATAGCAACGCTTGCGAGTTTGACCGAGCAAAGTGCTCTAACATGTTTACTCAAGATGATTAAGTATCATACAAAATTCCATATATCCGTAGTTCGTTTGCTCTAATCGGATATGCATAGAAAATTACATGTACGCTCAGATATCAACAATTTTCGATTATAAAAAATCGATGGATAATTGGAAAATTCAAAGGAAACCGAGTCCAATTTAGCAAAGTCGAGCAAAGTGCAACACATATATCCCCTCGATAAGTATTTACATGACTCCATTATTTGTCGAAATATACACTAACTCCAGTTTCGTACGATCTCATAGGATATACTTATAGATTTAGCTATTAAGTAAAACTAATTGAGGTCGAGATATAAATAGGTGGATGTAGCTAATAGCTAGGTGAAATTGAATAACGTAAAATATATTGGATGCACGTTATGAAGATCGATAATTTTGGATCCCACTGTCTTTGAATTTCGATAAGAATTCAGTCATCTTGTTATTCAGACACTCAATTCATTTATTTGAATCCTTTTTACCGAATTCATTTTAATTATCTTTTTTTTTTCTAAAATATAATAAAAATACATTTACTAGAATAATAATAAGGCAAGTTTAAAATGGTCAATAAAATTTTTCGAGTTCTTCATTTATTCGATTCCTTTTCACCGAATTCGTTTTAATTCTCATATATTATTTAGAATTTGGACGAGTCAAAGGTCAATAACAATTTTGAGTTCATTATTTTTCCCAAGTTTCATTCTCAATTATCCAATCGTAGGTTACAATTGAGATTTCGGCATTTATACATGGATGATTTTTTACATTACCATCACCCAATAATTTTATTAGTAATCCACTATGACATTGAAAGTTGCACATTTTAAATAAAGTTGATAGAAGAAAAAAATCAAGCCTGTTATAGGGGCGGCAGTGTGATAGTAATGTCTCTCTAATTGGTTAGAGCAACTCTAGTGGCGCGACTATTACCAAAGATCAAAGACCAAAAAAAAAAGACCAAATTTTAGTTTGGTCACGGTGGGTGACGCAGTGGAGTGCAGACTAAATTTGGTGGGGCGGAGCATATAAGTTACTTTGTGTGGGCGAACATTTTATCCCCGCCTAAAAAAAAAAAAAAAAAGGCGAACATATAATGTCCGCCTGGTGTGGGGATCACATATAATGTTCGCCCCACACTAGGATCACATATAATGTCCGCTCAACAAAAAAAAAAAAAAAAAAAAAGGTGGGGCGAACATTTTACCCCGCTTGGTGTGGGGCGAAACTATATCCCCACGGGTGTGGGCGTAAACTTTAAGTTCGCCCGGTTTTGGGGCGAACATTATATGCACGCTCGACTATATTTGGGTTTAGTCTTTGGTCCCCGACCAAATATAATCGCCCACTGTTCATTTAGTCTGGTATTTGATCGATGGTCCGTCCCGCTACGCCTGGTTCTGAGACCAAAAAAATGGGTATAGTCGCCCACTGCAGTTGCTCTTAGGGATGTCCTATAGGAGGTGTAAATTGACTAGATTACCCTCCCCATTTTTTAACAAAAATCAAAGCTAAATTGAAAATTTGTTTTCTTTCTTCTTGTCTCCTCCTCTCATCAACCGTAACCTCCATTAAAACTCAAAATTTCATCGTCTTCGATTAATCGAGATTCGAAAATTAATCAAGTGTAGTGTAATGACTTATATGAGGTATGTTTTGAAAACCCGATTCGATTTGGTTTATTTTGTTCGATTTAAGTTTAATTTGTATCAAAAATTAGGGTTTTATTTTGTTCGATTTAACTCAATTACGAACCGTAAGATGCTGTTACGGCTGGTAATAGTTCAATTACCAACCATATGTTCTTATATCTGAGAATTTTCTTCAGTTACGGTTGGTATCAAGCATTTGGTTACCAACTGTGAAACTCGATTCTGATTACGAGACGATTTAGTTACCAAATCGTAACTGGTTTTACGATTGGGTTTTCTTCAAATTTAACCAGTAACGGTTGGTAGTTCATCTTTTACGAACCGTAACTCAGTTACGGTTGGTATCGAGCATTTGGTTACCAACCGTAACTGAGTTACGGTTCGTATCGAGCATTTAGTTACCAACCGTAACTGGTTTTACGATTGGGTTTTCTTCAAACTTAACCAGTAACGGTTGGTAGTTCATCTTTTACGAACCGTAACCCGATTCTACGGTTGGTTATGAGAAAAATTCCAACCGTAATTAGCTCTGAAAATGTAAAAAAATTGAATTTTTTTACGTACTTTAGATAACTTTGAGCGACACAAAGCTAGTTGGGACTAATTTAGAAGTATACACGACCATTTTCAGGACCTGGTTCTTCATTTCGTTGGTTAATTTCTTCAATTGACCTTCTCCTCTAATATTTTTTTTTTAACTCTAAAAATCTGATTTTGGTTTTGATTTTGAGTTTATATAAGTGAAAGCCGCCCTATAACAGGCTTGAAAAAAATAGAAGAAAAAATTCCTAAACTTTTTTTTTTTTTTTTTGAACATATAAACTTTTTTTTTATATAAAAAGTCCGTATCTAATTCCACATTTTAAATTAAATAAAGTTGATAGAAGAAAAAAAAAATTCCTTGATTAAAAAAAGTTTACCATGTCCGCTAGAGTACGAGGCCGAGGCTTAAAAAAAAAAAAAAAAAAAAAAAAAAAAAAAAGGTACGAGGCATGTGCTGTGAAACACGTCCAAGTGAGAAAAGGTATATCAAAGATCGTTTGATGTATTTACACGTGGTTGTAAAATAACCATTGAATTTTCCTCGACCAATCAAGTAGGCGTCGGAACTGTACAATTATCCAACGTGCTACACCGTATGACCCCCTTAGAGATATAATCACCCAATAACCCTAATTTCTTCACTATCCCATTTCTGCGCCGCTTTCTCACCTCTCTGCATCTTCTCTTCTCTTATTCTTTCTGATACTCCTTTCTTTTAGATTCGTTGAGAATTAAGGGTTTCTGTTGAAGTGAAAGGTGAAATTCATTGAGAGTTTAAGGGAAAACCAAGACCAAGGAGATTTAAGGGTTTTGTTGTTTTAGGGATTTAGGGATTGTTCTTAAGAACTGAAATTGTTTGATTGATTACGTTTTGTTTTCAACCCTAAAAATCCCCAAAATTTGAAGGAGTTGTACAAGTTAGAACACCTCCACCAAAGCTAAGACTCATTTACTGGTTATCATTTGATTGATTTTGATGGGTTAAGTCTCATTTACTGGTTGTCGTTCGATTAATTTTAATTGATTAAATAGTGTCACTAACTTATTTTGGTTGGAATTTATTGATTTTGTAGATAAAAAAATGAAGTCTGAGGTAGCGCTCTGAACCAATTGGTAAAGCTGTGGATTCCTTGTAAATCTTGCATCGTATGTTTAGGATCCTTATTTTTGCATGCGTTAGGGTTATGAAGATTTACTTTAATTAGATTTATGTGAATATTAACATTTTTATATGTACTTTGTATGATCTGATAACTATTTTTATGGGTTTCTACTAGATTTCTTTAAAAGTTGTTTGTAGATTCCAAATTTTGTTGGTTTAATTTCTTTTGTTTGGCTGTTTGTTGCGTCTAGATTTCCTTCCTTTAGTTTTGGCGACACTGGCCTGTTGGCCTGTTTATTCTATTATTGTTGGCTAGATGGTATAGCTGGTTAGTAATGTTTACTGGATCTTATATTAAAAAAATAAGCTTTCAACAAGTTTGGCAAGTGCCTGGCAATTGCTTCCGTTAGCTCAAAATTATGATAGTGTCCTTGTAAATGAAATTGAATCTTGTCTATTCACTCCCATGGAGAGCTAGTTAGTTATTGAATCTTTAGTTTAAAAATCATTAGTTTGTGCAAGTTGATTTTCTTAGGTATATCATTTAAGTGTTGATTATTATTCACGTGTAGAAACCAATCCTGTCCCTCCCCGTAATACACTATCCCTGTATTGTCTTAGTTCATGTTGTTCTTGATTGTTATTATGTGTGTGTATCATCTAGGTTTTGTTTGAAAATTTTCCAAGTTTTGCTTTAAACTAGTGTTGGTTTCCCGATAATTGATTGTTATTAGGATCATAATAAGCTTTTTAGACTCATCTCCTTATTTGTACACCATATTAGCTTCGAAATGGTTCTCACATGATTTTGGTAACCTTAATTGTTGTTTTCTGAGTTGACTGGAAGTTTAATGAGCAATGAACAAGTTTAGTTGTCTGTCATGTCTTCAACAATGCAACCAGAGTGTTTTCAAGGTGATGGCATTCAATTTCACTTGTTGTTTTTTACTAAGATATAGCTAAACTACTCCTTTTCTTGTACCTTGTCCCGTGTTACTGTATCTTGTTGCATAGAGAACTTGTTGTCATGTAAATTCGAATGTGGTATTCAATGTATTTAAGAATTGGCTTGTTGTCCTTCTGATTGTGTACTTGTAAAACTAGTAGTTCTTTGTCGATTGGTACAAAAGGTCAATCATGTTGTTTCAACTAGACAAGAATCTTTGACCTAGAATATGTTGTAAACCAATGTTATATTATATGAACCCTCTAACTTTTCTGTGTTTTTTTGCAATTGTAGGCAACTGAAGCTTTTCCGGTGCACCGTTTGAAGATTCTCAACAAGGCGTGCACGACAATTAGTAAGTCGGAACTACGATATGAAGAATTTCTTTTCACCGATAGCTATCGCAATGACATTTCGAGAGAACTATTATTATTTGTGAATGATGTATGTTGTTCATTTTACATTTTGCCCCATTCTTGCGAGTTATCCCAAGCCCGCTTTTTAACCTGAATGTGGGAAACTGGATAACCATCAGCATTTGGATTTGCCTGCTGATAATCACCTTTGGAAAGTATGTGTTGCGGTGATCTCTTATGAATGGCCATTTGTTGAGCCGACCAGTGGATCATTGTACCATCATATTGTAATCGTAACTGCTCGTTTTTTGTTCTTTTCTTTTCTTTTCTTTTCTTTTCATGTCTTTGTTGTAATTGAAATAATGAATGTATTATTAATTTTAAGTACAAAAAAATTAAGTCATTTTTGTATTAAGCTTTATTTGTATTATTAATTAAATTAGTATTATTAGTCCAAACCCTCAGGGCACCGCAACCTGTGCATTGGCTTAAACTTTTGACCAAATAAACATTTATTGTGTTTAACTTTTCAGTTTTGTATTAATGTCTTGGTTTAACTGTTGCACCATAATCTATGAAATTCGCGTTGATCTAAACGTTTGACCAGTGACACTCATTTGTCTTTGCAATGCCCAAAGTAATTAATCCAGCACCTTGGAAATAGAGTTCACCCAAAGTAATTACTTTTGCGATGCCCAAAGTAATTAATCTGACACCTTGAAAATAGAGTTCACCTAGAGCAATTAATCCGGTACCTTGGAAATAGAGTTCGTTTTTATTGCTGGAATGTTTGGCAAGTGGGTGGCAACTACGAAAAGTTAATTGTGGATATATAGCGCAACTAAATATAACGTTTGGCTACTACGCATGATTTAACTTTAAATTTGAAGGCAACCCAAAATATGTTGTTGCCGATCTTATTAGTTGTTGAATAATTCGGGAACTATATTCTAACTACCAGTTTTAGTTGTTGAACAATTGGATAGCTATCTGCCAATTACAACTTACTTTCTTTAACCTATCGCAATTATTAGATAACGGTATTTGGCTACTACCAACTAATTGCCAAATAAATTCGCAACATGTATAAATTTAGTTGCCATAATGTTTGGCAAGTAGCTAACAACTACAAAAATTTAGTTGTTATAATGTTTGGCAAATAACTCACAACTACAAAATCTAGTGGGTCTAATCTATAGCATTTATAAAATAACGTATTTGGCTACTACAACTTAAGTTGCCAAAGTTACGCATAGCAACTAGGCATTTTTAGTAGTTGCCTTTACATTTGGAAACAACCCATACAACAACTTGAGCACCGCAACTACCATTAGTTGCCTTTCTGTTTAGCAACTCAAAACTTATCTTAGGCAACTATAGTAGTATGGTTGCCAATGCTCGGAAGTTTTGTAGTGCAATCCAGACAAATAATCATATGTACTGTAGGTTTATAAATGTTGCTTTTATTTTACCACAGGAACTTACATCAACGGATGCAGCCCAAATTGGCAAAAACCTCTCGAATCTCGGTCAAATATACAACAGAAACAACAAAAGTATTGGTAAGCATATATTCTTAAAAGTACGTAAGAATTAACTGGTATATTGTCTTGTACACTAGTTATATGGGTGCATATAATAATGCACCTTTTTTGTGTGCTTATTCACAGTGTATATGCTTGTACACCTTGCTCTTGCTCTTGGAGCTTCAATGGAGGAAGAGAGGGCAAGAAAGGACGCCTGCCAAGAGGGTCAGAAGAAAACGCTTTCAAGTTCACAAGATACAACTATGACCTGAAAACGCCGGTTATGTCGATGGAGCTAATCTGATTTCGATTTGATGGAAGGCTCATGCTTGCTGGTTGTCCTGGGGTTGAATCTGTGGTTAGAAACATGATGCAGTTTGATTGTACAAGAATTATAAGAGGTGGTTTTCTGTAGTGAAAGAAAGATGTGTTTGGTTTGATTAGAGCTTATGCCTGCTCGATTTTGAAAGAAGGTGGTGTTACTGAGATTTCAAGGGTATGTTAGAACTGTTGATTTGATGAGTATGAGATGGAGAAAGTGCTGTTACTTTGTGTGATTTAGAGTTTGCAGTGAGTAAGCTGATAACGAAATGAAGAAGCACTGCGTATTGTTGTTGGCTGAGCAATTGTAGGGTATGGATGAGTTGTAGCTGGCTACGAAGCAATTGCAGGTGATGCTATGAGAAATTTGGAAGAATGGGTTTGCTTCTATGTTGCAGTATAAAGAATGATGCAGCTGAGTAACCGGTGTTATTGAAATGGTAGAACTTTGAAGTGGTGATCTGGTGAATAATTATGAAATGCCGATGGAATTGCAAAGATGAAATATGAAATGTGTGTTGTTGGTGGTACTGAGGAGCAGGAATTTATGTTGTTGTTGGATGGGTAGTGTTGTTGTAGAGAAGTGCAGCTAAGATTGGAAAGCTACAGAAACAGATAAAAAATTTGAGTTGAATGGTTGAGGTGTTGTAGTTGTTTGCAGCAGCAGGGTTAAAAGTGGTTGAGCATTGAACTGGTGTTGGTAATGACTTTGGGTTGTAAACAGGCTGTATTTTTGTAGATGTGTACATGTTTGTACACAAATGTAACTTAGTTTTTTAAAAAATGAGAATTATATATAGTCTTGTGGTTACTCTATTTGTAGCTAAATTGATTTTAATTTCAATATATAAATTGCGAATATATAAAAGTTGCGAACTTTGAATAGTCGGTTTGAAAGATAAATTGATTTTAATTTCATTTTATATTATTTAAAACTGTTGACATCATCGTGAGTCACTTCGGACCAAACTGCAAATATTTGGACTAAATTGTAAATCAAAGGTTATTTGTGTACTTTTTATAAAAAGGGACTAATTTGTACCTGTCGTGGACTAAACCGTATTTTTTCCTATTTATTTTCTAGTTCCACGGCAGAGCCAGGCCTGATGGGTGAAGGAGGTGCGACGAACAGGGCCCAGCTCGGGCCAAGGCCTTTTTCAAGCACATATATTAAGCCCAGTTGTAACTTATTTGACTCTCACGTTTTCACCTGCGTCTTCATTCTATTCTTACGGGAAATTTTCTTTAAAATCACAATTTTTTCTCAAACAAGATCTAACCAACCCCCACTTCTATCAAGTCATCAATCACTCTTATTCAGTGATGTAAGCTAAAAATCAACACTTCTAGCCTCCTCTTTCAAGGAATCTGGTATGTATTTTATTTACTAAAATGTCCTTTGACTAATCCCAATTGGATATTTGATTGAAGCATTGCGGCCTAGTGACCAAGCCTTTTTGATATTACAGTTTCTTCAGCCTACACTACTATACTACTATCTATATATGCTTTGTGACTTGTACTCTGAGACTGAATTACGGGGTAGATGAGAATGGTGAAATAATGAATACAAATAATTATTATCGCAGAAAAAACATGCCATGGTACGTAGTGTAAACTCTACTGAGATTACACGGTTACGTTAATTCGTAAAGAGGCGTATTCCATTTACTAAATTGGCCTCGGACTAATCCCAATTGGATATATTTGATTAAAGCATCGCACCCCGGTGAGAATGCCTTTTTGATATTACAACTTTTTGAGCCTACTGTTATGCTTTGTGAGATAAGGATGAATTTCACGACGCCAGCACGGCATAAAACCACTTTACGGACCTTCATGGAAAACAAAGCGACAAAATTAGACAAACAAAAACTCCAGTTGGATGTGATGGTAGTCGATGTGGTGTATGGAAAGAGCGAACGAGAAAAATGATTTTTAAGGTCCATTTCATGAACTGGTCTTATTTGTACAAGAACTAGGCGAGAAATAAATTCGCACAAATAACAAAATGGTGAAAGAAAACATAACTTAGTATCGCATAAACAACATGTCATGTAGTGTAAGTACCATTAGCAAACATAAGATTAGGTGTGTAAGTTAAGAACCAGTAGTTGCTCTGTAACAACGTTTTGAGTTGTTTAGATACGAGTGACTTTAGAAACAAAACTGATTCAATAATAAAATTCAACCTAAAAATGTAAGTGCCATCAAACACTAACAACATTTACAGATGATGTAATACAAACTGAGTACCTATTTGCAATCTTAGATAAGCTTCCAACTAACTGCAACACCAATCAGATTACAAATACACCGTGAATTTTTTTACCCAACTAGCTAAAAACACTGGGTTTTGACTTTTGAGGTATGAGAAACATGTCTAAATTATTTAAAGTTAGGAACAACTTTAAAACATCTCTAATTCAATGATTAGAAATTATAAGATCTTAAAATTTTTGCCGATCTACCACCATTTGAACAAGTTGTACCATGTCAACAACCAACAAATTTAAGTTGGAGAAGCAAGGGAGTTGTCTCAACTCCAAATCGAATTATAATTCAACCAACCCTATGAGTAGAGAGCACTTGATTGTTTTTCCCCTGCCACAGAGGCTGGTCAAAAACAGAACAAATGCCTCAATGAAACATATGACCATCCCTGTATTAACCAAAAAAAATAAAAAAAACCAAAGCAATTGTCAGTGTTCGTGGGCTAAGAAAATGAAAAATATATAAAACAACAACATTTTTTTACGGATCTTACCTTTAGAGGAACATTCCCGAAGAAGAACATGTAAAACAACTTGAATTTGAGAGGAAAAGTCAAAATGACAATTTGCAAGCTGTGTCTGGTTCCCACGTTACACCAAAACTCAGATCCATCATCAGGACTCTCGTGACTGGTTCTTTCTTGATCGCCGCCTCACTCCCCCTGCTACTCTTCTCGCTCAATAATATCAAAATGGATTCCAGGGTTAGGGTTAGGGTGATTTATACGGAAACTGGAAACCTATTCGATTTACTAGAATGTCCTTGGGCTAATCCCAGTGGATATTCTATTTAATTGAGGCATTGCAGCCCAGTTAGGAAGCCTTTTTGATATTACAATTTCTTCAGCCTACACATGATTATGGTGTAGATTTGGATGAATTTCATTGTAGCTCTTTGAGCAACCAGCTATTTATTTTTTTTTTTTTTTTTTTTTTTTTTTTTTTTTATGATTTTATTAAGAAAATAAAAAGATTGCAAAATACAATTCAGTTACAAAAGTACCCGCATTCAGTTACAATTCATTTATACTTTCCCTTCCATTATCACTTTCCAAAGGTGTCATGAGTTGACCGAATCAATAAATTTGAACCATTTGAAGTTGATGTCCATAAATATATGGTGCTATTAACTTCATCAATGGCCACCGTAGCTTCTCTTCCCCTTTTTCCCCGCTATTACCCTTTGGTTTCTTTCATTCCATATTACCCAGATGATAGCAAATATTAAGAAGGGCCATATCTTTCTTCCCCGTTTATCCCTTTCCTTAGTTTCCATGCCGCATTTGATGTTCCATGTCTTTGGTCCGAACCCATTTCGATTGAATCCTTTAATGAAGTAGTTCCAGATTTCTCGAGGCATATGGGCGGGTAAAATAGATGTGAGCAATTGTTTCTCCTCATTTTGCAGAAGTTGCATCTTGAGTTTTGATTTCACATCCCCTTTTGATAAGGTTATCTTATTTTAGCAATGGCATTTGTAACACCATCCACATAAATAATTGTACCTTGGAGGCACAAATTTGATCCAAATGCTTTTATAAGAGACCCGAGATACCCGAATCAATTGTGTTGTTGGGTCTTGTGAGCTTAGGGCTTCATAGCATTCTTTTGGTAGAGAATTTGTCTCCCAAATTTGCAAGCTCATTGAGTTGTTGTTCAAAATTGGAGGTGACCCAATGTGCAAGTATTAGGTTCATGATATCTTGCATTTCCTATTTTTGCATTCCCGTTGAATTGCACATTCCATCTACCGTTTTGTATCATTTGCTGAATGTATCCATCTTTATGTTTAGCTTTTTTTATAATGAGGAAATAATGACTTCTGGTTGTTTGTTCCTTTCCAAATGTCTTGCCAAAATCTGATTGATGCTCCATTATTTATTATGAGATTTGTATTCTCAGTCAACAATTTGTCTTGACTTTTGTATACCTTTCCGTAATCCTCTGCCATGAGGTGTATTTAGGTTTTTAGCCCACAAGTCATTATATTTACCTTTACTTTCTTCCTTATCACTTTCCTCCATAATGCTTGTTTCTCCTTCTTATATCTCTCAGACCATTTTTCTAGTAGTGCTTTATTGGTTAATCTGAGATTTCTTACCCCAATCCCCCTTTTTTCTTTGAGATGCAAACCTTTCTCCAAGCTATCCAGGTTTATTTTCCTTTTTCTGCTGATGAACCCTGAGAAAGTTCCTCATGATTTGAGTGAGTTTCTTTTCTACACACAAGTGCATAGGAATGATAGACATGAAGTAAATAGGCATGGCTGCAAGAGTGCTTTTGATTAGGACCAATCTGCCGCTTTGCTGAAAAATTTCCTCCTCCAAGGTGCAAGTCTTTTAGAACCTTCTCTATGATTTCATCCCATATTATTCTTTGTGTTGCATGTAGCTCCTATTGGCATTCCTAGGTATTTGTGAGGCAGCTTCTCAATTTTGCAGCTTAGATCTCCTTTTGATCCTTTACTTTATTGTCAGCTCTAATACTCACTACTGAGCTCTTCTGCAAGTTGACTGGCAATCCAAGAATAGCTTCTATATTTGAAGTACTAATAACAGATTTTCTACCTCCTCTTCTCTTGCGTCAATGAAAACTAGCGTGTCATCAAGAAACTGAAGGTGTGTTATCATGTCTTGATTGTTGATGCAAAAACCCTTGAACATATTTATCTCCATAGCTTTCTTCATTAGTTTAGTGAATATCTCAGCTACTAGGATAAACAAGAAAGGAGACAATGGGTCTCCTTGTCTCGATCCTTTTGTGGGCTAAATCTTTGATGGATGCTCTATTTATTAACAGGAATGCTGAACAGTGGTAATACACCAACAGATCCGGCTCCTCCACTTGATTCCAAAGCCAGATGCTTCAAGTACATGATCCACTGTATGCCAGCTGATGTTGTCAAATGCTTTTGTATATCCAACTTTGCATAACAATCTGCCGGTTTCTTGCTTTTTAATCTTGAATCAATCATCTCCCAGCAACTAAAATCCCATCTAATATTTGTTTTCCCTTAATGAATGCACCTTGACCGTCAGATATCAATTTTGGTAAACTGATTTGAATCTTTCAGCTAGAATCTTGGATACAATCTTGTACAAGCTCCTTACTAAACTGATTGGCTGTAATATTTTTTTTGAGTGTTGGAGTCTTCTTTTTTTTTTTAGTATCAACGTGATGAAAGAACAATTAGCTCTCCATGTCATCCTTTCCTCATAGTAAAATTCATAAATTGCCGCCATTAGATCCGCTTTTATGATTTCCCATGTTTATTTGAAGAACTCCATAGGATACCCATCCGGCCCAGGAGATTTGTTATTCTTAAAATGCATAATTGTCTGCTTTGACTTCATCTTCTTCAATTCGTCTTTCCATCCGGACTTGCTCTTCTCGAGATATTTTTGTGAATTGAATTCTGTCCAGTTGAGGTCTTATAGGATGTTCATCTTTATACGGTTTGAGAAGTGCTCTATGGATTCTTTTTTATATCTTATGCCGACGTAAATTGTCATGGCCATCAATTACTAACTTGAACAGTATTTTTTTCTTCTTCTGCCATTTGCTAGGACTGTGGAAGTATTTGGTGTTATCATCCCCTCTTGGAAGTGTTTTTGCTTTTGCCCTGGACACTGCAGGCCTTTGATTTTCTTGACTTCTTTGCTGCAATTTTAACTTCCATTCCACTCTTGTTGTAAAGTTTTGTTGTTGTAGGGACCCTGCTCCTCCAACAAGTTAAGTGCATCTAGTTTCTCATTTATCTCATTTTTCAAAGATTGAGTTCCTCCATATGTTTTTGCTCCATCTCTTCAGAATGTATTTTCAGACTTTGTAGTTTCTTAAAAAACACATAACTTGGTGTACCAGTGAAGGACAGTGCAGACCACAAAATTTGAAGATTTGTTAGAAAGTTCTTATTAAGCAACCATTAGCTTCAAATTTGTGAGATGGTTTTTGTCTAGCAATGTCAGCAGTTGTGAGCATTATTGGGTTATGGTCTGACAATGATCTGGATAGGAGTGCTGAGTAAGAAA
This sequence comes from Papaver armeniacum, assembly GCA_023531295.1. Classification (NCBI taxonomy): domain Eukaryota; kingdom Viridiplantae; phylum Streptophyta; class Magnoliopsida; order Ranunculales; family Papaveraceae; genus Papaver; species Papaver armeniacum. Next base: position 11,341 of record JAJJWW010000978.1, on the reverse strand, counting down.
AGGAAATTTAACTGCAAATGCATTTGATACTAGAATTCTGTCAAGTCTGCATAGTAGAGGTTGAGTTTGCATATTTGACCAAGTATACTTCCCTCCATGTAGTGGCAGATCGATGAATGGATGATGTTCTAGAAACTCATTGAAAAACCTCCTACTTCTTGTTCTTCCTCCTCTTTATTTCTTTCAGCAGCTCTTCTTGTTGCATTCCAATCTCCAGCAAAAATGCAAGCATCTGACACCCATCCTGTTAAGTCCTCCATCTCTTCCCAGAATTCTAATCGTTCATCATACTCACAAGGTGAGTAAACATTTGACAGGCTCCATTCAAAATTATCACTCTTACAAATAAATTTCTGTGATAATGAATTGGGACCAATAAGTTCATCTGTACAGCTCAATTGAGTATCATCCCATATTGTGATTATCCCCCCTGACAAACCCCTGGAAGGAATTGCTCTCCATTTGTTGTTACTGTTTCCCCATAAGTTATTTATGAACCAATAACATACCTTCATCATTTTTGTTTCTTGAATTAGAACACACGCCGGTTTATATCTCTGAATTTGATCTTTCACTGCATCTATCTTTTCAATAGCATTTAGACCCCTAATGTTCCAATTAAGAATTTTAAGATCATTCAAAATCTGTGGAACCCAATTTGTTTCCATTTTGTGTTGTTGCGTTCTTTGTTTGTTGGTGCTCAATGACAGTTTTCCTATGCTTGTCAATAATCTGCAAATACCCTTCTGACTTGTTCTTCATTTCCTTCATATTTAGCTCCTACATTTCACTAGATTCCATCAGCAATTCCACTGTGTTATAATCTTCCAACGGCCTGTTAGCTTCCTCAATCAATCTGTCTGTAGTAAATCCACCAATTAGAGTTTCCGGGCTATCACAATATGGTTGGTTAAGAGCTAGAACCAAATTTCTTTCTCTCTAGTGGCTTGAAAAGTGAAGATAGGTGATGAATCAATATGAGGTGGTTCTGGATCAATGATTTGCATAGTAGGATCTTCCATGTGAGAGTTCCTTTGAGCCGCTGCTTCCTTCCTTTTGGTTCTCTTTCTTCTCAAAGCTTAGAAACATGTTTTTGATTGAATAAGAATTTGATTTAGTCTTATCAACAGTCACTTTTTTTGCTTTTCTCAAATTTGAGAATAATGTTTTATTGGATTGACAGATGTTGTTGTTTCTATGGGCTTTGATTGTATAGGTATATAGATCGGTCTTCCATTTTGAAATTTGTTTTGGTCAATTTCTCCCTCCTCCAGCTCACTGTCATGAGACAAATCTCTAACCTTGTCAGTCTCGGCACCCTCTGACATTGGCTGTGGCAGTTTGTCTTTTGCACTGTGAAATTCAAATTTTGAATTTTGAAGTTTGAAGGTTCCGGCCTCCCAGTAACCGGATTGTGTCTTTGTACTCAGCCTCCGATGGTCGTCTTTTTTGTATGAATTAAAAGTCCCATTAGATTGCAAGCATGAGATTGATTCCTTGAATGGTGACTTCAATTGTGGCCGGAATTTGAGTTATTTCTTTTGTGACACTAATCCTACAGCAACCAATGTTTTTCAATGCAGTTTGTCTATCAATCTCTGCTAACCCACCTAATTCTTCACCAATTTTATTGAATGTATTCCAGGACCATAGATGTACCGGCAATCCCTTTAATTTAATCCAGGTGGTGTTGTTCTTAAATTTTGATCTATCAATGATTTATGCATCCAAGTACCACCTCTTCACATAAATTTCAGCCTTCCCTATACAGAAAGTTTGAGGTTTCCATCTTTATTCCATTCATCATCATTTTGTGGATAAAGTACGCTGATTTATCATCAATGATTGAGAGCTGTAAGAATCTATTCCACATCATATTCTGAGAAATTGTTTTTGCTACCTGCCCCCATGATATGTTCCCTTTGACATGACATATAAACTTTCTTGAGCTTTTTCTTGAGAATCCGTGACTAGATTACCGATCTGGGGAAAGTCTGTTTTGACGGAATTTGTTGAGATTTTCTTTTGCAATTCCCAGAATCTCTGTTAATTTTGCACTAAATGATCCCAGAATCTCTGTTAATTTTTCTTTTTTGTTGAAAGAAAAAGTATTAACTATTTATTCCCCATTCAACTGAATGATCCTCTCCTTCTTGTAGAACTGGCGGCTCACCTAAAGCAGATATATCAAACTAGTAGCTTCAACCATTTGCTTTTCTTCATTGGTGATGATTAATGGTCCTAGAGAACTTGAATCGTTAGTGATGTTTAACGTAGTACTCCTTGAGAAAGGTTTCAACATCAAGATCCTAAATTAAAACCGTCACTGTATACTGTAGAATCACTCACTCAAGCTTTGTCAAATCATTAACTTTTTTCTTCAGATTTTGTTTAGCCTTCTTTTGGTCTGGTTTAATGATGATAGACTTCTCATCATTCTCCCCACGCTTACGGCTGAAACTTGCGAATCCCCTAGAGAATTAATAAATTGAATACGGATCACTCAAGGAGATACTAATTTCAGAAAACAACAAGCCCTCTCACATTTAGGGAGATGTCAACTTGAACTTCCAGGCAAACTTGGCCATGGCCCATATCATGCATGTCAGTTGAAGCATTTTTGGGTAAATATGCACTTCCATCCTCCTAACTGATGAATGTACGTATAGTGTAGATAGATAGAGACCAGAAATAGCTTCTTTGATATCTTCGGAAACCATGGACTTTCATAATCTTCAAACGAGGTGGTCTTGTTGGCTGTGGTGAAACTCAGAAAACTAAATGTTTCTAAACTTCATCGAATTCTTAACATTAATACCATGAGGTCCTCTTTAAGTGTCGGTGTCTTAATAAAAACTAAGCTTGAATATCTGGTATGTATTTGGCAGCTTAGTTAGATAGTGATCATATCGTCACTAATCTTTTCAGAACCCTCAGTCAACTACGAGTATTCTCAGCATTATCATGTAAACCTTGTCTGATAACATCATTTTTGTATTATAAATTACTAGACCTATTTGTCTGGTGTTGTTTCCCCGATTCTTAGTTTGCCAAGTGACATTAACAAGTGCTTTGTAAACCTTGTCACGTTGCAAGAGAAAAGGAGAGATTCGATCCGAATGTTTGGAGTTGTCGAAGAAACTATTGTTCTCTTGTAAGCTGACTGATTCGAAGACAAGTCTTACCGTGGTGAAAGCCAATAACTTACAAGATTGAAATTAGAGCCACAAAATTTGATATTGCATTATTAAAGAATCCGAGTACTAATATATGATGTTTTGAAAACAAAGAAATGACTTCAATGTAGAGGTCACATGAATAGAATCAACTTTCTTCTTACACGGAATTTTGTAGGTTGAACTTTTAATCCTCGTTAAAATATCAAACACACCTTTAATTTTACATAAGGTTACTGATAATGAAAAATAGACATTGGAGATGATCCGCAGAACTAATCCGGTAACTAACACAAAAAACTTGATTTGAGAGGAGAAGTCATTACGACAATTTCATAGATACTTGTCCTTTTTATCTCCAAGGTAGGTAAATCTTCCTAGATCAAACCAAAACTCCGATCATAACAGCCGATCAGTTTTTGAAAACTTTAAAATCATTAGCAGAACTGCGGTTACTGGTTTTCCCTTTTCAAAGCCGCCTCACTCCAAAATCTCATTTACAAGGAAATGTATTCGATTTACTATAACAACCTTTGACTTATCGCAGCCCATTGAGGAAGCCTGTATGTTTACTATAGCAAATGGGTGCAGACATTGAAAATTTCAAACTACACCGTTAATTTTACAGATCTAACCGGAAAAGGGATACTTACGATAATAGATCCACAAACAGAATTTGATAACAAACAAGAAAAACAACTTGGATCTGAGAGAGAAGTCATAATGACAATTACTTGAAGATTTGTGTCCTTCTGTTTGATCTCCAAGGTATGTATGTAAATCTTCCAAAACCAAAACCAAAACTCCGATCATAACCTGATCTGACTTTGGAAACCGCAAAATCTCATTAGCAGAACTCGGGTTACTGGTGCTTCCCACAAGCGCCGCCTCACTCCCACTGCTGGTCTTCACTCTCCCACTTAATTAGTATCTACTGAGATTCTTGTGGTTGATTTATAAGGAAATGTATTTGATATACTAAATGCCCTTACAAATCCCAAATGGATGTTGACGGAAATATTGCAGCCCAGTGAGCAAGCCACACTGTTATGCTTTGTGGTGTTATACTTTCTTATTTTTGGTTTAGCTTTTGTTAACTCTGCACTTTTGTTAGTGACTTGATCTCATTTCAATGAGAGAATGAGATATATACTTCAATATACCCTTCGTTTCCAAATAATAGGCTTGTTTGTATAAATTTGCACACACAAACCAGCCTTATTTTTTAGAAACAGGAAGAAACATATTACTACTTTAGCACTTCATGCCTACTTCTTCACTTGTATGAATTCTCCAATTGCTTAGCTTTCAAAGTTAGATCCCAAGTTACATCACTAGCCACCACTAGCAGTTGCTTTCCTATGTCTTCCAGAAATACTAGTTGGAATTTGATCTTTGCCAATATCTCCAAATATGCATTGAACAATTTAATGTCTGTATGACTCTGCTTGCACCCCATTCCGCATGATATCCTTTGTGTATGTACCCCAAACTCTTCACCTCAAAGGCCAATAGAAGTCAAAACATATCTGTTTTTCTCTGGTAAGAGGATATCACTCCCTCTCCTCATGCCACTTGAATACACCCAATACTTCACTATACTGCAACAAATGTAACCAAAAAAAAATCAGAAAAGTTCACCTAACGGTAGTACAAAATCAATGAAAATCGGTAGCTTAACCAAAAGTACATTACTGATTACTTTGTTTAGGTTCATTGCAGTGTTATTATACTTGTGGTTTTAGTGCTTCACTGCATTAGAAATTTCAAGGAAATGAGAATTTTGATACAAGGATTTATAGCTACTAAGCAAAAGTAAAAATTTGACTTTATCATTGATTAATTAACTTGTTTAGACGGAGAGATGAGCTGAGCAGAGAAACTTAGGACGGAGAAAGTGCATTATGAAGTTGACTCAAAACCAGTTATAGATGCAGCCAATTGTAAAAATTTCATTATGGATTGGAGACTCTTTTTTCACTGGATTGTGGGTTCATTCTAGCTGAGTTCCTCAGTAAAGTATAGCGCATAAGAATATGGGGAAGTGATGAGCTGGCAGAGAAACTCAGGGTCGGAGAAAAATCCATGGACCTTTTGATATTACAAGTTCTGAGCAAGCATAGCGCATGCAAGGATGAATTAATGTCGCCACCCCGACTGGAGAAAAACAAAGCCACGCTAATGGGAGAAATTAAACAATGAAAAGCTATAAACTCCAGTGTTGGGATGTGAATTGCACATAGTACAGTAGGTTTGAAAATCTGAATTGTACATACTTCCATCATTTCAGAGTGTATAATAAATACTACAGGCTCATAGCGGTGCACCGAATGCAGTTTTGATTGTTCAGATCATTTTTTTTTCAAATTAGGTTCCAGTGATTTTTTGGACAGTTCAAAAAATAACAAAGAAAAAAAAATGTTACTGGCCCTAAACAAATGCTTCATCAAGTAAGGTTGGGCCTATATGCCGTTGGGTTTAGTTTTGAGATTGCACTCGGATGGAAAAGAAATTAGGCAAAAATTTGCCGGAAAACAATCCAATATTTATGAATTTTTCATGTCCATTTCATGAATCAAACCAGAACTGTGACAGCATGCTCGCTTTATTTGCAGAAGAACTAATAAGAGGAAGAAACTCGCCCACACAACAAAATGGTGAAAGAAAGCAAAAATTGTTACCACAGAAACATGTCAAGTAAGCGACAAGGACAGGTTCCAAAGCCTCACATTGAAGACATTTTCCTTCTCCCAACCCACCAAGTGGACACACAAGGACAGGTTCCAAAGCCTCACATTGAAGACATTTTCCTTTCCTTCCTCGACCAAACATAATAAATTGTAAGGTACACCACAACAGTACCTTTACTTTAGGCTGGCTTGTTCTTAATCTGCCTGTAATACCTAGTAAGTCCGGTATTAAACCAATACAACGAGCATAAGATAAATAAATGACTTGTGCCCTGTGCAGTGCAGATAGAACTGAACACAAATATAGAAGCCCATAGGACCTGACAAAGGTCATTAGCTCAGGGTATGAAGTTGCGTAACAATTTATGAGCATCTTGTTGAAATAGAACTGATGATTCAACAACTAATAAACAATTCGGGAAGATATCAATCCAAGCGTAAAAAACTTTGAGATGTAGATTTATACATCATTAATGTTAACAATTCCTCTTTGTAGGTAAATTATTGACAAGCACTTTTTTCAAACATTAAGGCCTCTTCCTATGCACATGCCAAACCATTTGCGCCACTATGGGAAAACCGCTGAGCGATCGATTTCCCTAGCGAGAGATATTGACAATATCGCTCAGCGGTAAAGTCTTTACCGCTGGCGATATTGTCAATATCGCTCGAAATTCACTATATCGCTGTCGATATAATCAATATCGCCACCGTTCGGAAGTCCGCTCTTATAAATACCGCAACTATACTCCCACCTCTTCTAAACTCTTCTCAATTCTTTCTTCTGAAAACCTTCCTCAAAACCACCGATTTTCTTCTCAATTCTTCTTCTGAAAACCTTCTGAAACGATTATCTTAATCAAATATGGAGAGAAGAAAAAGAAACAAAAAAGGGAAAGCATCTACAAGTACCCCAGAAGTGGAGTAAGTTTTGTTGTGGATACAAATTATGAGTTTAATAATGTTAGAATAGTAGCCGGTGAAGGTGTATTCTCTAATCACCTTTCGATAATGAAGGGCGATGTAACGCTATAAATCTAAGAGGTGGATGGACTAAGTTACGTACAATTTTTCAATTACTTCCTCCTGCTGTTCAAGAGAGAGTGAGAAGATATCCTGGCGACATCTATATCAAATACAACCTAGAAACCACAGGACTCAAGGTGTTCAAGTTATATTAGGAACGATGGTGAAGACTACAAACACGTTCTTTTTCAAGGACTTTGAATGCGGTCGTCACTTTTCTCGTAATTTAATTTTAGATTATGTGTTTTGTTTCAAAAATCAACAAATTCTAATTATGAATAATTATTGTTAATAGGAGTTACACCGATAGATTTTATACATGTTAACCGGAATTCCATGCCAAGGGAACTTAATTCCATTTAATAGACTAAAGTGGTTATCATAAGGTAGATGGAAAGAAAGACTTCCTTTATACTCAAATGAATTAGAAGGAAATCCTACACATAAACAACAAAAGTGTATGGGTTGAAGGTGTCTGGGTTGAAAAGTTTTTTCCAGGCAAGCAGGTTTGTAATAATGAATGAAAACGGGGGAAAATTTGGTAATCAATATTTGATCCCCCGACCATTTTGAGGAGCTAGAACGTCTGCTTGTATTGTGGACACCGGGCCAATGTCGGTTTCAAATGCTAGCTCAAGAGTGTTAATTGGGTTTCTTGAAGCATTAGAAGATTTAGAGCAAGCACCAACATATGATTGGGGGACTACGATTTTATGAGAGATTTACATTGCCCTAAGTGATAATTCGACATTAATGATAAAAGATAGTTTTAATGCTTTCTCGGGAGTCTGGAGGTAAGAACCAATCTTTTTCACATTATGTATTTATTTGTCATTTTCATATGGAAAAGTTATTAACCCGCCGAATGTTATTATTTTCGTATTGGTGGTATACATATTTCCGTGTTTCTAACCTTGTCTTAAGAATTACACAATGTATTTCCGATCATACGAAAGTATGATTCTCAGAATTGAAGTCATGCATGCATTGAAGATGGTCAACATCTTCGTTACTGTTCATAGATTCAGCAGCTGAGTAGAACAAGCCATAACCTTATCTCACGGCCATATGAAGTGATCGAGTTCCAAGAAGAACTAGGTCAGACAATGGTAGAGTTAAGCCTTAAAAGGATGGTGTTATACAGCCCTATTTCTGAGAAGGGTGTTTGGTATTATGGTGAAAGACAGCTTTTTCTGTTGCAAGGGAGATCAGTGATAGCTATCAACCCTTATCCCAGTACAAATGTTTCAGCAGACGATTACTTCAAATTGATAAGAGAAGGTCATCATTGGCAAGAAGCTGATGCATTGATCCGGGAGCCGATGGATAGAAATGAGTACCTATCTTGATTTAATACTATTTTCAAGCCAAATATTTCCATGCAAACTGCAAAGTTTGGGTCGGATGGATTTCCCGACTTTAGGTAGGTTGCCACTTGACAATGAATTTCTTCCTTCCCAACCTCCACCAGACGGGTGACGTATTTGCATATCCTTCTCAAAGTTCATCGCTCATACATGCCACCATTTTCTTGGGAAGTAAAGACTATATCCAAAGACATCTGGAGAGATTGTTACTTTATCCAATTGTTTCTAGTGCACCTACTAGGACTTATCCATACCTCTGGGTCAATGCTGAGAGTTGGAGCACGTAATCTCGATGTAACAATTATGATGCCTTTTCTTCATGGATTTTGAATATGTACTTGAATTGGGATAAAGATTGAGGGAAAGCATGATGTATGACATGAGTCCAGCATTGGAGCCGGGTAGAGGATTGAGTCCCGGTTTCTTTGGAGTCATGGAGGATTGAGTCCTGGAAGACAAGGAAGTGGTGGAAGAAGATTGAGACGTCATCATATGGAGGAGGTACTTAAAGTTCAACTCCAAACATGGTGTTAGAAAGTCAAGCAAGACATGGTGTTGAAGAAAACATTGGCATGGATACAACTCCTACACGTATGTTTAGTCATTTGCCAACTGACATACCGACTCGAGTGGTGGTGTGAACATGGAAGTAGTTAGGCCAACGAATCAGATACCCCAATTGCCTCAACCTCATCGGCATTTCAACCATTCCAAAGAACAATATCAACCACGCATTTCAAGATTTGTATAATGTTCCCATACCCCGCTCCCATTGCTTATCAAGGTTATGGTGATTCCGATGAGACTCAACCACCAAGTCACTCTCAAACCCAAGACCTTAACTAGTTTGTTGAACAACTCTATGGATCCAGAAAATGCAGTAATTGATCTTTGGTCCGGAGGAAACGGACAAGGAAATGAGTAGTTAAAATGTTTTCTTTTAGTTGAAATTTGAAATGCAATTTTGTTTTTTTAGATTAAAGGAAACTATCTTTTAAATTAATATTCGATTGAAACCAGATTTACATTTCATTAAAAATTCACCTTGAGTAGGTATGAAATACGCTATCATGATCCATGTTATTTCTCTCAGAAGTCAAATCCACTTCGGTTATGCACTATGCATGGTGAAATGAATTTGAAGTTGGGTTGGAATTGGTTGAAATCCCAGAGGGGGAAATATTAGGCCGTTTGGATGAAGATCTGATGAGGCGATTATCATAGTCTGGCGTAGCTTGACTGTCGATGTCGACTTAATGACCATCGAACGATCATTTGACCATCGAGCTGACAGAAAACTCTATCGCTGCTGAAACTCGTCGTGTATGCCTATATGCCAGAAATAACATATTGGCATATGAGTTTGGCAGTTTGGCATACCCATAGTTGGTGCATATATGCCAAATACCATGTTTTGGCATGTGCATAGGAAGAGGCCTAATAGATTAACAAAATTTTCTCTAATAAACAGTTCTTTCTATATTCAGATGGGAAAAATATCTAGGCAATGAGAAAAATATTTATACTAGAAAACTACGAGCATAACAAATTACAGGCTCTGATATGTAGTTATGAACCAGTTACTGTGTTACGGATTATGAGCATAACAATGTTTTGAGTTGTAAAGTAAATAGGAACACAACTGATTCAACAACAAAATCATGCAAGAAAATATCAATTCAAGCTTAAATAACTTTGAGATATATGACGTATTCAACATTAAGCACCAACTTAAGCAAGTCCTCTTTATAACTAACTATTGACAAGCACTTGGCTTATTTTTTATTTTGATTGAAGGCTCTCTCAAGCACCAAAATATACATGTAGTTTAACTATCACGAAATACTAGAAACATTTACAGATTAATCAGATATGAGATTTGGATAAAACTTGAATTCTTGTAACTACAACATTAAGACATCTCTATTTCAATGATTAGAAAATATAAGATCTTGAATTTTCTGCCAATCTACCATTTCAATAGTTGTAGCAATTGATGCCTCAACTTGCAAGAGCAAGGGGCAATGGTAATCAAGAAAATTAATTTTTCCCTTTATTTCTTTTCCCTTTAAAGAAGATGTTAGATGCACTAATCCACAGCCAAAATTAATTTTCCCTTTATTTCTTTTCTCCTTTATACGGTACCATCCCTGCATAAAAAAAAAAAAACATGAATGTCATTGTTGTTGGAAAGACAATGAAAAAATATCAAAAAAACACAATTATTTTACAGATCTTACGGGAATCCAACATTGGAGAGTGTTTGTTCTAGAAGAAATACAACAGTTTTTGAGAGGAAAAAATAATTATGACAATTTCAAAGATGTGTTTTTTCTGATCTCCATGGTATGTGTAAAGCTTTCAATATCAAACAAGAACTCAGATCCATCAGCAAAACTCCGGTCAATTGTTTTCCCTCAACGCCGCCTCACTCCCACTGCTAAGTCTCCACTCTCTCGCTCAATATCTAAGGGTTGGTTCACTTAAAAGAAAACTGGAAACGAATTCGAATTACTAAAACGCCCTTGGACTAATTCTGGATAGGCATCGCAACCCAGTGCGGAAGCCTTTTTGATACAATTTCTTCGGCCTATTATGCATTGTGGGACTGGATTATGCTATAGATGATATATATATCACGTAACCGGTGTGGCATAAAACGACTTTAGCGGACCGTAGGTCGAGTTTAAAAGGCAAACAAAACTCAGCAGTGGGAGTTTTGTTTAGAAACTCCAGTTGGGATGTGAACTGCACATGGTAGAATAGGTCACTGTTTTTATCACTTCCTAGGAGTTTGTCACTGTTTATATATATCTGTGACGTACAACCTCAACATTGATTGTACGTCATATCACTTCCTAGGAGCCTAGTTACAGAATACGCTACAGACATCCATTGATCTTGAGTAGTATATATATCTGTGACGTACAACCTCAACATTCCATGGAACGTATAGAGTAATAATGTGACTCATAGACCAATCCATAAAAAAGTGTCACTTGATTTGCTTCTTGTGTCGTATCAATTCTTGGTTCCATTTCTTTAACTGATGATAATACTTTTTCGATTGCACCTGACCTGC
>JAJJWW010000977.1:0-141056 GCA_023531295.1 Papaver armeniacum | reverse complement strand
TATATATATATTGGAGGAAGGATCCCTTCACACTATTATTATCACACTATCTCACATATTGGACGTCATTTTTATGAATAAAAAACAAACTGTAACAGATTTGAAGCTCATATTTTGAGGGTACGTTCTCCTTACTAGGTTCTACATGCGTACCAAAAATGAGCACATTCCAAATATAAAACCTCACAATCTACCGCTTCTTAATTTTCGGCCGAGTAAATCCATTCATTTTTAACGGCAAATTTTCAAAGTAGTAGATGGTGGTGTTATACGTCTCGGAATGCACTCATTTTTGGTAGCCATGTAGAACTTGGTAAGAGGAACACATCCTCAAAATACGAGCTTCAAATCCGTTACGGTTTGGTTTTATTCATAAAAATGGCGTCCAACGTGTGAGATAGGGTGATAATAAAAGTGTGAGGGGATCCCTCCTCTATATATTGTTGCAAAATTATTAGCAGAAATTCATGGGATATGGGAAGACTAATTGACTACCAAAAACAAACGAACTTGCGTGACCGACAACGTCTAGTTTCGTTGGATGCTCTTTAATCGCAAAGTAAGTGGGTGGGGCAGGTCGGCCTAGCTCGTTGTATACCCTATGCAAGGGAGGCGGTTCTGTGGAGTTCTTTTTTCTTTTTTTATGGAGCATATTTTCGGGGAGTTTCTAATTTCACGGTTTGTTTTAGTAGAATTTTTTTTTTAGAATTTCTGTTCAGGGTTTATCAGAGAACCTTGAGGATATAAGTATTTATTCACTGAAGACAAGAGTTATTCGACATTCTGAAAATTTATGTAATTTTCATTTCAAAATGGATCCATTAGCAAAGAAAGGTAAGATTTCTATTAATCAAACTGCTTCACCACCACCACCACCAGCATCATCCACAATAGGTAGCAGTGTTGATTTATTACCACGGAATCTACTTCAATTACCATTAAAATCTCTGATTACATCCAATTCTGTATTCATACAATTCACTCATTTCTAATCCAGATTTCCTTCAAAATCCGTTTCGGTTATCAGCCCGGATTATACTGGATCGAAAACTATTTTGGTCGAGATGGGAAAGAATCCGTATACGATTACATCAAACTTGATCATGGAGATACGAATGGTAATGATTCAGTCCCATTTGAAACCCTAAGTTTTGCTAAAATTGATTTTTGTATTAAGATTGTTCAATCTTGTAATGGTCTCTTTGTAGTAGTTGCCCATTTGATAATGATAAATGTATTTAATACATTCTCAATCCGTTCACTAAGCAATACAGTATCTTGCCTTGGTCCAAATTGAGAAGAAGTGGGTTCAGTTTCAGCAATAATGTTAGTTTAGTTTATTATCCGTTGCAGTCACCGTATTACAAAGTCATATGTACGTGGAATAATGGTGCAAGTCAAGAAACGGATAGAAATGTACTCTTCCGAAACTTCGTCTTGGAGGCGCTGCGGAGATGAGTGTATGATAGCTTCTACTTTAGGAACTCGTATGCCTGGTGTTTTCTGGAATGGTTTGTTGAATTGGATGCTAGGCGATGCGTCTTTGGTTTATTTCAATATTGATAGAGAAGTAATTGGGAAAGTGTTTAGGTCTCACCAGGATAATCCACTCCAGTTTGCAGACCACAAAATTAATAGCTTTAGTGAGCATGGGGGACATTTATTTTGTATTGAGGTTTCTAGGTAGGAGTACTCAGGCTTCAATTTGTTGGAAATGTACACTGGTTACACCGGTTGGAATGTGAAGTATATAGTGGATTTAGAAGGACTTAGAGATTTGTACCCAAGGTTGAGATATGATTGTGGTTACAATCTGATATCTTTCGAAGAAGAAAAAGAAGATTCACCCAAGTTGGTACTACTGATACATGAGAGCGAAGTGGAAATATGAGCTGTCAAGATTGGTAAAGTAGCACCACAGCATTACACACAGAAGGGTGTACCATTTCAAGAAGAGTTCAGTTTTCATAAGTAAATCGAGTCACTTGCTTGTGTTTGATTATTTACCTGAATACATCTTGGTTTGTTAATCTTTGATTGTAAATTGCTCCTGCTACTGCAGATTCAAGGGTAGCTTTTGTTACTACGATGTTCCATCGGCTGGTGAAGACCAGATCTTTCCATGGAAAATTTGTAAAGAGAATTGCATTAATGGAGGCAATTCAGATTTTTGGCAAGAAAAGAACCAAGGTATGTGCAGGTTCAGTAGTTGCAAAGATATTATTTTGATTAGCAATCCTGTAAGATGTTTACTTTGTTCTTGGTGAAAGGTTGTAAACATGAATCTCGTATGTTTAAGTAATGCTTAGAGTTAAATTATTTAATTGGGAAAATTGTACTAGTTGACAGTATGTGACCATGTGTAGCTAATGTCATCGATAGATGAATTGGCCCCCCAATTAAAGAGAGAGATTCTCGTGAAGGTTGGCTCATTCCCATCAATTGCATGTAGTTATGTCTATTTTTCTGCTGCTGTAGTTTTATTTTGGTGCATGAATAGAAATGTGCATATAACTAGTATATAGAGATGGAACTAGAAACTGCACTCAGAAGCACTCTCGGTTGCATAGTTGGTTGTAACAAAACAAAAAGATTTGAAAATGATGGCATAACTTGATATGGATATATGGTATTTAAGGCGGCCATGTTAGTGGTGTCAGCTTCGGTTATCAGTGCCCTGTGGTCCAGTTGTATGTTTATGGCCAACACTAGAGATATTATCTGAGTTAGGTTCGATTTGGCGGAGCGTATTATTTTATGTATTAATCACTGCACAAGCATCAGCTCAAGATCTAGTAGCATCTTCTCGCTCTATTGTGTTTTCGAACCACTCCTAAATCTAATTTGTACTGCGCCAGAAAATGATGTTACTAAATTAGTGAGGCAAGAAGTAGAAACCAGTTATCTGATCAGGATCTAAACTTTTCTGATTTATTTATGGCATCTCATTGTGCAGACAATAAATTCTGGACTAGTGGTTATTGTGGGTTTTATAATGACCAGAGTAAAACTGAACAGCTTAGCTGATGCAGAAAGTTCAGCTGGAACGAGGCAGTTTTCATGGGTTGCTGAGAATATTAGAGAATGCTTAATATGTTCTTTTCAGGAGATATAAATAACAAAGAAGTGAACCAGTATGGAGGCAGGCAGGCTGGTAGGCTATTTGTAGAACTAAACCAGTATCCACAGGACTGTAAATGTGTAGCAAGTTTAGGCTATTTGTCGAACTAAACCAGTGTCCACAGGACTGTAGATGTGTTGTAAATTTAGGATATTTGTAGAACTAAACCAGTGTCTGTAGATCTCTGTACAGCTCGTAGTAGTAAAGTTATGTCAAGTTATATGAAGTCTTAGTATACCCGTTGAGGAACCCCTGTTTTGTCGACAGGGGTACACCTGTAAATGCTAACTGGACTTTGGGAATTATTGTTACTGCTAGTTTTACAAATCGCTTACAGCATTTCTAAATACCCTAGTTTGCTTATCTTTGGTTGACATTTGCTTAGACTGCTGGAAATTCAAGGATAGCTTTTGTTGATACCCGTTGTTATGGTACTACGCTGTCTCGCAGGCAGAGCAAGAGCAGATCTTTTCATGGAGAAATTGCATCAGTTGAACAATTCAGATTTGAAGCAAGATAAGAAATTAGGTATGTGCAGGTTCAGTAGTAGCAGCTTTTCTTCGTGATATTGATGTGCAATCCTGGAAGAGATTTTTTTATGATTTTTGGTGAGAAAGTTGTTAACTTGAATCTGGTACGTTCAAGTAAATACCTAGAGCTAAAATATTACTTCGAAAAAGGCCTGAACTTGAGTAACTGTAACAATGAACACTAGTTTGTCAGTATCAAACTTAAACATAGATTAGCGAACTTTGCAACTTAAGGTTTGTGAATGAATATCGGTAACATAATAGAAGATGAGAATGCAGTCTTTCATGTTCTGTTGTTTGTGGCGTCTCTTAGCTAGGAGCACTAGTCCCTCGTAGAGATGTTTGCTATTCTTGTTGTAGTTGTTGAGTTCTGTCCACCTAAATTCGAGTTTGACTTATTAAAATGTAAGGGCATTTTGGGTAATTTGAAAAACCAGCCAACGCCTATAAATTAATTGTAAGAATATCCAAAACACCAACTAAAATATCTTCTTCTGCTCTTGTTTTTGCCTTGGATCTTAGATGTAACATGTCGGGCCAAACGTGGCACGTTGAATTTCTCCACATGTTTACTCACAGCTGTCCACTAACTTTGGAGAGAGAGGAAACCACGATCAAATGAGATTCACGTTCTGAAGTTTAGCAACCTCATAAATCTATAAAACCAAATTTGAACCCATATCATCCTTTCATCAGCTTCCAAATTATACACAGAGAGAAAAAGAGAAGAAAATATCATCAGATAATCAAGATGGATGGAGACTATAGACAAGCCCCTTCCGATCAGGAGATGACATACTTGGGCCACGTCCAAAAACGCCATGAAGACAAGGGTTGCATCTACGCCTGGTAAGTAGTCCATCTTCTACATCATTAATTCAATTCCGGAGTCAAGTTTCACGATTTTGACAAATGAGCTTAATAAATGATCTGTCCAGCTAGATCCGGTAACCATTGTATCTGAGGTATTAATTAATTTGTTTGGTTTATAATGATTTACAGTGTGTTTGCTGCGTGTTGCTGTTTCTGCTGTTACGAGACCTGCGAGTGTTGCTTGGATATGCTTTGTTGTTGCTGCTAATTTTGGGATTTGAGGCCCTATAAAGTTCCAAAGACTGTTACACTATTGCTGATGTTGTTTTTATTCAGTGCTGTACTGGTGTCATGTATTTCGACTTTTGAGTGATGTTTTTGGCCATGTATCTTTCTCTTGTTTTGATTTGATCTTTCTCTTGTTTTGATTTGAAATAAAGGAAAAACAAACAACAACTTGTTGTTAAATCTGATTTGTTTGGTTTCTTAATTGGGAGTTGCGGACTCCGATAAGGTAGGCCGAGTCCTTGACTAGGGAAACTAGCCTCAATGCCTCCTCAGCTGACACTATTTAGTCGGAATAATAATAAAAAAAATAACGATTTCTCAGCTCGATCTAGCAAACCCATTGCAAGGGCAACACCTGTATTCTACCCCCAACCGACGTAACTTAAAGTCTAGATTGTCTTTGCTTTTTCACCGAGGATTCCCACCTACATAAACAAACGATGGGCCAACTTTTTCCCTTATCAATCCCGATGCAGAGAACGCATCTAATTGACGAGTAAAACTTCGGTATATCTAACTCTCTTTTTTTTTTCTTTTTTGTTTAATACGAAAATTTGATTGATATTAAAAGAAAATTACACAGAATCCTTTTGGATGCATTGTAACACCCAAGCAGGGAGATGACTTAGCCATTCTTCCTCTACAGACTCTATGTCTTTACCATGTTTTGCAATCTTGTGAGCAACATGGTTAATATCTCTATGCACATATGTGCATTTCCAACTAATAAAAGAATTTAAAACACTGCCACAATCAATGACCAAGTTTCTTGTGGTCCATTTTATTGAATCTAATCTACCATTTAAAGCATTAATAACGTTTAAACAATCCCCTTCCAAGTGCACATTCCTGTAACCTTTTTGTCGTGCCCATAGTGTTGCTTCTAGAAAAGATTTTGCTTCTGCTTGCTCTGGGTCTATTGCCTTGGTCTTGCAGCATCTAGCTTCATCTGGCTGACCTGCAAAATTTCTACATATTAGTTCAATGCTTGCTGATTTGGTAAGATCATCAAAAGCTGCATCACAATTAATCTTAATGAAAGGATTAACAGGTTTCTGTCATTCTCTATTGGCATGCATAATATTTGAAACTATGTTAGGGACAGTTGGAGACAACACACTATTCCATTCATAGTAATTATTCTTAATCAACACTACAAGTTGGTTGAGATTCTCTGTTTGATTATCAAAAACTTTCCTGCACCTGCATTTCCAAATATGCCACAAAATAAAAGCAACCACTTAAACACAGTTGCATTATTCACATGAGCATTACTTACCTGAAATAAATTACATAGCCAGTCGTGTATATTCACATTTGAGATAGCAGTAATCAGAGTAGGATCAATGGCATTCCACACAGATCTAGAAAAAGTGCATTCAAGAAATAGATGTTGCATGCTTTCAATATGCAGATTACATAAAGGACACAATTGATCTATATTATGACAATGCCTAGACAACTTTTCTCTTATTGGTAAACAGTCATGTAAACATTTCCATAAACAATGAAGAATATTATTAGGGAGTCAACATTTCCAGAAGTGGTTCCAGTTAATAGGAATCGTATTGCTAAAACCAATATCTTGATTCCTACTATTAAGGATAGCTTTATATGCAGACTTAACAGAAAAATTTCCATTAGGGTTTGGTTGCCATCTAAGACAGTCTTTCCCACTGAAAGGAATTCTAATGTGGAGAATTTCATTAACTGTTTAGTTATCCAAAAGAGCATTCAACATGTATATATTGCAAGAATTAGTATCTGCATCTATCAGTTGGGAGACAGTGTTCATTCCTGTAGAGAAATACTGAATGTTAACATTATTTGGGATAAATGGAATCCATCTATTTTTCCAAATCTGTATTGAGTTATGATGAGTGCCAAATAGTGCATATTTATACATCTTTTTATTGGCATTTTACTCATCTTTTGCGCTTATAAATCAGATATTATCCCATATTCTGTATTTTCCTTGTTTTCAAGAATAAATATTTGTATTAATTAATTTTGTGTTTTTAGGTAATAAATAAAGCTCGGAGAAACTAAGGAGCGAGAAGAGCGAAAGAATTGGAGTCAAGCATCTATGGAGCAGATAGCCAAAGCCCGCGCGAATCGCTTGCAACCCAAAGAAGGGAGACTTGGGCTAGAGCTACCCATGACCCGGATCCGAGCCCGTCCACTCCAAACCGTTGAGATCTCTCTCATCCACATCCTACGGTCCGCTCAGCCTCCTCATCAACCCTCGATGTACTCGCGCAACACCGGATCGCTCCAAAACCTGGCTACCTCTCTCGGTAGTTAAGATCTTCTCCAACCAATCCGACGCTCGCTCCATCGGTCTCATCAAAGCTTGATGTCTCCGCCCCCACAGCGAGAATCACCCTACACCCTATACCCCATCGAACCAACTCATTTCTCCTCTTCTTCTTCTCTTTCTTCTCTTCTTCTTCTCTCACAGTTGCAGCTCCGCAAAACCCATCCCCCCGACCAAACTCTCTCGCAACATCACTTCCGCCACCATCTCTCCTTCCCCGACACCAACCGAACCACCTTCTCTCCCTAGCTTCTCTCTATTTCTTCCCTAGCTTCTTTCCTAGAGGTTGAGTGAGAAATAGGAAGAACTAGGGTTAGGTTTCCACAACAATCGAAGCATGGCGTCTCTGAGGCCGATTTGATGAAGAGGAGAAGCAATCGTAGTATGGGTGCGATTACTTTTGATTTATTTATCATTAATTGTCATTTTTGAGAATTAGGTTTGAGATGTTTTGGGGATGAACTGCATGTATAAATAGGAGTGATGGGTGTTGATAGAAACCACGCCCGGATTAGCCAAAGGCTTTGTCAATTAGGTTTAACTTTTGTTATTTTTCAGTTTGAATTTAGTTGCTAGGGTTTGAGATGAAACCCTAACCTCTCACCGTGTGTTTCATACTCCATATGATTTCTTGAATGCTTAACTATTTTTAAGATGAAATTTGATCTTAGCTTATCAACCCTTAGCTCTCACAAGTGCATACCAACGCCATGGATGCACCGTAGTTAGAACACCTCTCGAGTTGATTATGTTTGCAACTTGAGCTTAATTAGACTATTGTTTAGCCTCGATTAATTGTACTTTAGTCAGACAGTTAATACTTAGGATGAATACTTCTGTTGTGATCAAAATTATCAAGTGGAGAAACATCTTAGACATAGAGCAGAGTTGACACCTCTCCTCCATTTGTCATAAAGACAAGAATAATATTGTGAGTTGAGAACATAGTGTAGGTTAAGGTGGATTCAAAGACCCTAGTACCACCATTCTATCACCGCTTTCCTTAGTTTAGGTTCATTACACTTCAATTAGCCGTTTTAAACCAAACCCACCTCGTGTTACATTGTCACTCTCGAATTCAGTCGAAGAAAGCCTTAGATCACCTTAGAGCACCACAAGTCCTTGTGGGATCGACCCGTACTTGCCGCGTCTCCAATAGACGCCGTGCACTTGCGGATTATAACATGTAGGTCATAAATTTAGACATCATTCGAGGCCTACCAAGTTTTTGGCGCCGTTGCCGGGGACTTGGCGCGTGCCCTGTTGTTCAATTGCTTGCTTTACTGATTTTCTCACCTGTACATATCCATTTTACTTAGTTATCTCAGTCTGTGATTAATATAACTTAGTTAAATTTTTTGTAAACTGCATTTGTCATTTAAGAAATTCTAGTATAAACTTGTCATTGCATTGTAGTTTGCATCATAGTTCTTATTAGCTGTCTTAGTTTTGTAGTGTAACTTAGCTTACTTCATGCTTATTTCTGTAGAATAATCTGTCATTGCACTCTGTATCTTGCTCATTGCATATTTAGCCTTGTAGTTTTCGCGATAACTTCATAAATATCATTGCCCTGCATATTAATTCCCTTGTGACAACCAAAATATTCCCTTGTGACACCAATTCTCGGGCTTATGCCAATGTTTACTCTCTTTGCTTTAACCGTGAAGCTCGGGAACTAAATCTTTGTTGAGCTACTGGTACCTACCTCTGCTTCATGTCAGTGCCTTGCTAGCCGGTCTTCTTTGTGCAAGCCATTAAAGCTTAGCCAACCTGGGAAAGACAAGAAGCAAGACAATATAGCCATTACTACCAAGGTTGGTCACTCCCAAATTCTCGTTATGTCTGTGTGATGCTCTCTGTGCATGTTGCCGTGAAATAAGAGCTTAGCCAACATGTTAATGATCTCGTTGAGACCACGTAAACTTGTGCCGACCCTACCCGAGAATTTGTGTGAACCATCTCGTGCATTATGAGCTTATCCTGTGAAACAACTCCACTATCTGTGACACTTGAACAAGTTTGAAACCTGAAATATATGCTTGTATGATTCTGTGACCATAGTGCCATCAACCCTAAGTCATAACTCACCTGAGCATACACCACCGCATACATTGCTCGCTTTTGGCTGATCGCAAACCTCACTCTGTCGAGCCCGAGCCGACTCGTATCATCGACCCCGCAATTGTGGAAACCGGTGCATGATCTCTCGAGTTGAAGGTAGCCCAAATCAGGTTGCCAATCTTTAGTCCGTGCTTAGTTGCTTAGGTGAGAGTGTTTGCTTCTCTCAATCCCCGAACTATAAATGAATGAATGCTTGCTGAGATTGGATATTTGTATGCATGTTTAAGGATACCAAACATTGTATTGCCCTGAGGTAACCATCTACATAAGTTGTATGAGTTGTATGCCTTTGTTTGCGCACCTGTGTGCCTGTGTAAGACCCCCGCTGAGCACGACCACAGAATGCATGATAACTGGAGCATTGCAAAGCCCCGAATTGCTCACTCCGACTCCCCGCAGCCGAGTTAGGGCTCCAACTTAGTTTGCAAAATTGAACTTAAACTCCAGCCCTCGTGCATGAGCTTGTGCTAGCTACTCTGCTACCTTAGCCAAGCCCTGAGCACGACCCTGGTTGCCTGCTAGACCTGTTGAATGCTAACCTGTTGAACCCCTTGTGTTGTGTCATTTCTGTTCAGAGAGTTTGCACAAGCTGTGCTGTGTTGTGAGCTGCCAACCCTTGCTGTGATTTGTGTTGTGAATTGTGCCTCACTAGACTTTGTGCATAAACTAAGCCGTGCACATAACCCGTGTCTTTTTATGTCAATTCGGTGTGAGTCTGCTGCGTTGCTCGTGCTTGAAACCTACTGCATCGGGTTGTGTAGACAACCCGCACAAGAAGAACCTGGCCGCATAAGTCGAAGCCCACCATCAAGCTAACCATTCTAAACTTCAGCCCACATAACTTAGCCTTTAACCTGGGCTGCTTAGGCTAAATTGAGCCCACATTCCACTGGGCTGTGCTGTTACCACAAACTGGGCCAACCCACAACCAACCAAGTGGTGAACTGGGCTAACATTATAATCTGGGCCGCTTCTGCCTAAGCTGAGCCCACTGTCCACTAGGCTTTACACAAAACTGGGCTGTGCAGTTTTCACAAATCTTGGGTTTCAAACAGCAAATCCCAAACAAACCAAATTGAGCCCACAGCAACCTGGGCCTCCCAAATAAACCAAACTTTCCCAACAAACCAAATGAAATCCCAACAAACCAAATTCCCACATAAACCAAATCCCATTTTCATGTTGATGTTTCTTTACATTATTTTTTTGGGTTAACCCTCAACTTTTTAGGACTTGTTAAATTTTCTTTTCTTGATCGGTTGAGTCTTCTTGTACATTTATTGTGCTAATCCGATATGATTTCCGTTGAGAATGTTGGATTTTGCCTTGACGAATGAAGCTCAACCGTGCTCCCGCCGACATCCTAATCTCTTCCCTTTTCTCTTATCAAAGATAGTTCTCTCGATATGTGATCGTTTAAATTTTTCTTATCTCATTGACACATTGAGGACAATGTTTGATTTAGGTTTGGGGGTGCATTTGCATTTAGAGTTTTTAGTTTTTATTTTGCATTTAGAGTTTTTAGTCTTTTATTTTACCTTTTATTTTACCTTTTATTTTCAAAAAAAAAAAAAAAAAAAAAATTCAAAAACTCAAAAAACTTTTTGCAAATAAAAACCTCCAACTTTTAGAGATTTTAGAGTCACTAGCATGCTTTTAGCTATGTTTACATAGAGAATCCGACCGAAATAACAAACTTGGAAGTACCTAAAACACAATCGGGTTCCTTAGTTGATTAGAGCGTTAAAGTTGGATTTAACCATATCGGGGGCGAATTAGGTGCTGTTTAGATATTCGGTAGTAGAATTGTGATCAACCATAGTGGAGACTACCCATTTTACATCAAGTGAGGCACCAACCTTCAAATTTTTGCAACTTTCTAGAAAAGTCATAGAGTGTGTGTCACCTTACGTAAATTCCGGGTAGGAATGGTGAGCTACCCAACTTCGCACCAATTTCAGCACTACTTTTGATCTCTTGAGTGCTAGTTTTTGTCAATCATGAGGGTGACGTCTAAAGAAGAAAACTCCTTCTAAATACCGATTTGTAGTTAGCATCATTCTCTCTCAATCAAGAAGACCCATAAAACACATCATCGTCAGCAACCGGAGCAGAATCAGAATATTGAAAGAAAAGTTGAGATAGTCCAAGGTTTATATGCAACAAAACAAAGAAAAGAAAATAGAATGAGAATTAATGAAGTTTGTGAAAAATTGAGTTTATCGTCTTATTGTAACTTAAAAAAAAAAAAAAAAAAAAAAAAAAAAAAAAAAAAAAAAATTGCGTGTTGTATTATTATTTTCATTTCATGTATCAAGTTAAAAAAAAAAAAAAAAAAAAAAAAAAAAAAATTCAAGTTTTTGTAAAGTTCAGAAGTTCATCATCAATTGAAGACCAAGACCAAGATTGAAGACGTTTCTATGGTTTCTATGAGAGAGTGATATTAATTGCCGATCGGGTGAGAAGTGAGTGAGTACTCCCACCCTTGCTAATGGTTGATTTCCTTTCTTAGAGATCATCGTAAAAGATTCTTTTTGTCCACACCTCTCGTGGAGTCTCCAGTTTTATTTTCTAAGGTTATCCTTCTTACCTACAACGTGTGCAGGATTTCCTCTTTACTCCCGCCTGCACACATGAGAGACTAAAAAGCGATCTTTTTGAGTGCAATTATCATAAAACCCTAATGGTGAGGCGTGTTGAGACTTATGATCACAATCGAATCCGAATTCTTTCATATGGTATGGTTACTTCTCGCTCAAGACTTAAGGATGAGAATGCGTTCTTCGATAGTTCTAACTTCGTTACTAGCATGCAGAAACTCTATGTCCTCATAGCTTCTTGGAGGCTTGAGACTCTTTTACACTCGAAGTTGGAGAAGGTTTTGTGGGTACACCTCTGGTAAACCCTCACGAGACTACAACTCGTCCACTAGGGACACCTGGGGTTTAAAGGCTTAGTGCATACGCTAAATGCATTCGAGAGACTGCGACGGGGGTATAGTTAGGATTTCGTCATTTCGTTTCACTTGAGGACAAGTAAAATTCAGGTTTGGGGGTATTTGATGAGTGCCAAATAGTGCATATTTATACATCTTTTTATTGGCATTTTACTCATCTTTGCGCTTATAAATCGATATTATCCCATATTCGTATTTTCCTTGTTTTCAAGAATAAATATTTGTATTAATTAATTTTGTGTTTTTAGGTAATAAATAAAGCTCGGAGAAACTAAGGAGCAGAAGAGCAAGAAGAATTGAGTCAAGCATCTATGGAGCAGAGAGCCAAAGCCCCTGCGCGCGAATCAGTTGCAACCCAAAGAAGGGAGACTTGGGCTAGAGCTACCCGCGACCCGATCCGAGCCCGTCCACTCCAAACCGTTGAGATCTCTCTCATCCACATCCTACGGTCGCTACAGCCTCCTCATCAACCCTCGATGTACTCGCGCAACACCAGATCGCTCCAAAAACCGGCTACCTCTCTCACCGTTAAGATCTTCTCCAACCAATCCGACGCCGCTCCATCGGTCCTCATCAAAGCTTGATGTCTCCGCCCCCCAAAGAGAATCACCCTACACCCTATACCCCATCGAACCAACTCATTTCTCCTCTTCTTCTTCTCTTTCTTCTCTTTCTTCTCTCTTGCGAGCTCGCAAAACCCATCCCCCGACCAAACTCTCTGCAACATCACTTCCGCCACCATCTCTCCTTCCCTGACACCAACCGAACCACCTTCTCTCCCTAGCTTCTCTCTATTTCTTCCCTAGCTTCTTTCCTAGAGGCTGAGTGAGAAATAGGAAGAACTAGGGTTAGGTTTCCACAACAATCGAAGCATGGCGTCTCTGAGGCTGATTTGACAGAAGAGGAGAAGCAATCAGAGTATGGGTGCGATTACTTTTGATTTATTTATCATTAATTGCTGTTTTTGAGAATTAGGGTTTGAGATGTTTTGGGGATGAACTGCATGTATAAATAGGAGTGATGGGTGTTGATAGAAACCACGCCTGGATTAGCCAGTGCTGTCAATTAGGTTTAACTTTTGTTATTTTTCAGTTTTAATTTAGTTGCTAGGGTTTGAGATGAAACCCTAACCTCTCACTGTGTGTTTCATACTCCATATGATTTCTTGAATGCTTAACTATTTTTAAGATGAAATTTGATCTTAGCTTATCAACCCTTAGCTCTCACAAAGGCATACCAACGCCATGGATGCACTGTAGTTAGAACACCTCTGAGTTGATTATCTTTGCAACTTGAGCTTAATTAGACTATTGTTTAGCCTCGGATTAATTGTACTTTAGTCGACAGTTAATACTTAGGATGAATACTTCTGTTGATCAAAATTATCAAGTGGAGAAACATCTTAGACATAGAGCAGAGTTGACACCTCTCCTCCATTTGTCATAAAGACAAGAATAATATTGTGAGCTGAGAACATAGTGTAGGTTAAGGTGGATTCAAAGACCCTAGTACCACCATTCTATCACTGCTTTCCTTAGTTTAGGTTCATTACACTTCAATTAGCCGTTTCGGCAACCAAACCCACCTGTGTTACATTGTCACTCTCGAATTCAGTCGAAGAAAGCCTTAGATCACCTTAGAGCACCACAAGTCCTTGTGGGATCGACCCGTACTTGCCGCGTCTCCAATAGACGCCGTGCACTTGCGGATTATAACATGTAGGTCATAAATTTAGACATCATTCGAGGCCTACCAAGTTACCATCTCCAACCTCCCAGACAACATACTTTTTAATAATATCAAGACCCATGCATATTCCATTCCATATCCAAGAACCATTAACAGTAAGAGGATCATTAAAAGGGTCAAGATGGGGAAAATACTTACCTTTCATAATCTTGTACCACAAAGCATCTTGAGAATGTAGCATTCTCCAAGCCAATTTAGCTAGTAAAGCCAAGTTCATAATTTCAGTTTGCTTTATATTTAAACCACCTAGTTCTCTAGGTTGAGCTACGTCTCTCCATTTTAAAAAAAAAAAAAAATCCTTTCTTGCCTTTTTGTTTCTTCCACCAAAATCTCATTTGGATAGAGCCCATTTTGTCAATTATGGTTTTAGGTATAGAAAAAACATACATATGATGAGAAGGAAGACTACTTAAGACAGATTGGATTAAAACTGTTCTTCCTGGGTAATTTAAAAACTTAGTTTGCCAACATTCTAGTCTATTACCATATCTATCAAGAAGAGGCAAGAAGGACTGAGTTTTGTTTTTTTGTAAAAGCAGGGGTACACCTAAGTATTTATCATTCAAAGCTAGTTTCTTAATATTCATAATATTAGAAACTTCATTTTTAACCTGATTAGGAACACCTTTACTAAAAGCAATACCTGACTTTTGGTAGTTAATTGACTGACCCGAGAATATGCTAAATTGATCAATGATATTCATAAGATTCCTAGCTTCCCTTGCATTTGCTTTGGCAAAAATCAAGCAATCATCTGCAAAAAAAAACAAGTGAGAAACTGCATGGCAAAATTAATTAATCTTAATTCCATGGATGATATTATTGTGTACTACCTCAAGTAAAGCTCTAGAAAAAGACTCCATACAAAGGATAAACAGGTAAAGAGACAGAGGATCTCCTTTCCTGAGTCCTCTCTGAGGATTAAAAACCTCACCTGGTGAACCATTCAAAAGAATAGAAGTAGAGACAATACTTATACATTGTTTAATGATCATGCAAAATTTATCACAGAAACCTAGCTTTTTCAAGGTACTTGGGAGGAAAGGCCATTCTATTCTGTCAAAATCCTTTGACATGTTAAGTTTGATAGCCATCCAACCTTTTTTTTCTCTAATCTTCTTCATGGAATCAACCAACTCATGTGCTATAATTATATTGTCAGTAATACTTCTCCCAGAAACAAAGGCAGACTGATAAGGTGTTATAGTTTTTTCTAAGACAGTTTTAATTCTTGAAGTTAGCAACTTAGATATCACCTTATAAGAAGTATTACCGATAGAAATGGGCCTGAAGTCTACAACATGCTTTGGGCAATTATTCTTAGGAATGAGAGTCAAAAAATTGTGGTTCATTTGTTTCAACAAGTATTTTGTATGAAAAAATGATTGAACCATATTAATAATATCATCTCCAACAGTATCCCATATGGTTTGGTAGAAACTAGGAGGGAAACCATCTGAACCAGGAGTTGTCCATGGTTTCATATCAAAAACAATTTTCTTTATCTCATCTACAGAAGGAATAGCCACAACAGCAATGTTGTCATTTTGAGTAACACAAGGATTGATGAAGCCATGATAATTAATGGGGGAAGGAGGAGAAAAGGTCCTACATATTTTAAAGAAATGGTCTTTGAGATTACTAGCAATCTCAGCTCTGTCAGTAAGCCAAATTCCCATTTCATTTTGTAAAGAGTCTATTTGAGTCATTTTTCCTTCTAAAATTGGCTTTATGATGAAAATAAGTTGTGTTTATATCACCTAACTTGAGTTCATCATCCTTACCTCTTTGTTTCCAGAAGCCTGCTTCCACATCATGCCAATAGTTCAAACAATTCTGCAATCTCACAAACTCAGAATCTAAAGGATTAGCATTATGAGAATTTAAAACCTCAATATGAGCCTTAATTTTATTAATCTCAGTAGTAATAACACCAAAATGGTTATAATTCCAATCCCTAAGAATTTGTTTAGTATAAAACAAAGTTTTAGAAAATTTGTAAGCAGCAGAGCCTTGGATACTAGAATTCCAACTATTAGCTATAAGTTCCTTACAAGTTGGGTCTCTAAACCACATTCTATTAAGCCTAAAATGTTTTTGTGTTTTAGAGTCCATTCTTGTAGTGGACAACAGAATGGGACAATGGTCACTAGCAAATGAGACCAAATGATAGGTTATTGCTGTTGGAAAATTATTAATCCAATCTAAGTCAGCTACCACTCTGTCTAATCTTTCAAGGATAAGTTCTTGGCCTTGTTCTATTAGTCCAAGTGAATGGATTACCTATATAATTTATAGAATGTAAACCATTACTATCAATAATGTCATTGAAAGAATCAAGTTGAGTTTGACTAGGATTACCACCTTGTTTTTCATCTTGAGTTAAAATGAAATTTAGATCACCTATCACCATCCAAGGTAAGTTAAGTTGTATGGCAATATTTTGCATAAAATCCCACTGATTCTTTCTAACAAAATCATCTAAGGCACCATACATAAAACTAACCAAAGAGAAATCAATCCTAGCATCTAATCTGATTTTGCATTGAAAAATATTTAGTTTTTTCTCAATAATTTGGAGATCAATACCATCCTTCCACAAAAGACATAACCCACCTAATAGACCAATTGGTTCAATAAAAGAGAAATTAGGAAAGCATAGAGGGTTGATATATTGTGTCATTTTCCTAGTTTTATTTTTGGTTTCACTAAGAAAGATGATATCCGAGTCATTTGATCTAATAAGATCTCTCAAATATTGTCTAGTATCCTTGTTTCCATAACCACAGACATTCCAGGAAAGAATCTTCATTTTTTTGAGTTTTGAAAAACATAAAAGGAATGATCTAAAGAAAGAGCTCAAATTGCAATTCAATTTAGTAAAGAGAAACTTTTTTAGGTTCAAAAATTACCTCATTCTCCCCATTTGTGTCATTAGATTGCTTTTCCTTTAGTGTGATTCTAGATTTTGTCAGCTTCTATGATTCCTCCTCATTGTTGTTACAAGTCTCCCCTTCCTCAACAAACCTCTGTCTTTTCCCCGGTCTAGCTTCTGCCTCCTCGGCTCCATTACTTGTTAAAACTTTCACAACTTTACCATTTACTTGTGGAATAAATGGTGCTGGCTTAATACTCTTTCTGATCGTTGGCTTAGGTGTGCTATTTGTAGATGATCTCACAGTAACACACTTCTTAATTTTACCAATTCCTCCAAAAGGTAGTGGCTTCTCATGTGCTTCCTTCAGATAAATAGATGCATCTTTACAAACACCCTTAAAGTGATTTATCATGAAACATTCTCTGCAAATTTTACTTGGTTGTTTTTCATAGAAAAATCTGACCCATTTAGTGCTTCTTGCTGCAGTGATTGCTAGGACACCTCTTCTCAAAGGAGTAGTAAGTTCAATTCTTACACACACCTTAACTGGGACACCATCAACTGGAATAGCATTGACTGGCTCAATTGCAAGAACCTCCCCCAGAAACTTCCCCATTTCTTCTACTGATTTCACATTCATATGCTCTGATTGTGAATATTTTAGTTGAATCCAATACACTTGCTTGCTCCAGTCTAGATTTTGATGAATCAAACCTTGAAAATAATCATATAGAATACAAATTCTTCCATCAATGTTCCAAGGACCCTCCTCAATGACTTTATCCACCAAATCTTGGTTCATAAGTTTGAAAATCATCACATTAACATCTATTTCAATAATCTTCACTTCTTCTGCAGGGATGAATGGCCAAGTGAACTGAATATTCTTTTCCACAACACCATAAGATATTTTTTATTCAAATATTATCTTTCCAATCATGCAAAAATCCCATTCACCTTCTTTGACATCCTCAGTAGATTCAACTTCCTCATGGTTAGGGAAAACAATTTCCTCACTTTCCTGCAATTCCAATGTTACTTTTTTGAATCTCAAAGCTAGCTCAGAAACTGCATTGTTTGATTGTTGTGGGATATTACCATTTGTTTGATTTTCTGCCATTTGTTTTTTCCTCTCTACAATGATTTCTCGGTTTATGAGTTTGTGCAAAATAGGTTTTGCATAAGTACTACCTAAATTAGGGTTACTTAGAATAGAATGGTTATGAGAATATTGTAAATCAATTGAGAGATTCTTGAGATTTGATGTAACAGAAAAGGAAAGTGTATGAGCTGTGTTTGACCATAGAAAAAAGAAGGATACTAACAATTCGAATTTGTAATGTATTTTCCTCCTTTTGCACGTGTAGCATCCATGATGGTGATTCCTGGTTGTAGAATCGTTGAAAGACCTTTCATTTCCTTTAGAGAAACCAACAACAATGAGGAGAACAAGAAAAGCTTCTGCTTTAACAAGCAACAAAACAACAACAACAAACGCGATAATCAACACTGGATACCCAGCAAACGACATTTTTTTGGACTAGCAATCTGTAAATACAAAGAGGAGAAAAGTAGATCTAGTTAGACATAAATTGTTTTGAAGAAAAGAAGAAATTTTTAGATTGAAATGGAAGAAATGAACGGAAAACAAATTAAAAAGCTTGCATAAAATATAAGACAACACTAATAATCAAGGTTGATTTGATTTTCCATAGTAGACTGAAAGATTGAAAAGATTTTTGAAAATTTTTCAACACTGAGTTGACTCAGTTCATCGCCCGATTTGCAGAGCCCTTCTAAGACCGGATATATTTAACATCTCTGTAGTGTAGGATATTAACATTAGCGGAATTAATATTAATCCTCATAAGCGGAATTGATAATAATTCGCATAAAGCAGGACAATCCTGGTTACTGGATCTTTGGATTGGTATCATCACTGTAATGTTGGTATTTCCTTTATCAATTTTCCAAATTACCTCCTAGTTTTTACTTTTGACAAGATTGATTGCTTACATTGCAGGGAGTCACCACCAACATTCAGATGTAATCTTGTTTAATTTTTAATCTACTACTACTTTCTTCGATTCTTTTTTATAAAATCATTTAACAAGAAAAAAATATCAAAGGAAATCATAAATATTTAAGGCACTTTAAGCCAAAATTTTAAAACCAAAATTGAATCTGGTTCCTTTCACCTATAGGAATAACAATATCATTCTAATATAAATCTTGAACTTTTTATTTTTGTGAACTTTTTATTATTTCAACCGATTGGTCTATATAAATTTCACTAGAGTGCCAGAATTTAAAAATTTAAAACATTCGAACATGAAAAATCAAGTAAATAAAGATTTTTTGTTTCTCAACCCCCTTTAGTCTTATACGTATTGTTGAATTTTGTAAATCACTCAAACCAAGCAAGCCCTATACAAAAACTCGACAAATTTAGTGAATGATCATTTTTAAAGAAGACCATGTCACAGATTAGATTTTGCTAAGTCTAGTGATTTTGCACTTTCAAGCGCTTACTTGTCGAGAACTCGAAACTAAGTGATAAGCATGTAAATGCTACATTTTATACCCATATTTATATTAGCTAGGATACAATATTTTAGTTACTAATACTATTTTAGTTCTTTTGTAGAAAGTACACGTGAATTCGATCATCCAACGTAAGGGTGTACATCGGGCCGGGCAGGCCAGCCCAAGCCCGATTATAGCACAGGCCGGGCCGGACGGGCTTGTAGTCCTTACCACCCATTAAGTTTAACAGGCCAGGCCGGGCTGGGCAATAACAAAAATTTAATGCCCATGGCCCGTCCATACCCATGAAACAATACAGGCCAGGCCAGGTCGGGCCGGGCAGGCCTCGGGCCCAAGAGATAATTCAAAATTTTAAAGTATATATGTTTTTTTTTTTGGCTTGATGAATGATGATATATCTGTAACTCGTTCAAATGATAGTTCAAGCAATTCATATACATTACTGTGAAATGTAATTCAAAATTTTCTCTAACCCCAATAAATTGTCCACATATGAAATTTAAGTTCTTGAGAAATCCATCACACTAGTAGAAAACTTTATTCGAGGCTATTGCGTCGGGCGGGCGGTAACTAAACAGCTCACGGGCAAAGCTAACAAATCTGAACTCCAATATTTGAACAAAAACCCGGGTCCTCCCACTTATAATTATCGGGCAGGCCTGGATTGCGCATGACAGGATGTCGGGCGCCCATGGGCTCCTTCGGACCCGGGCGGTACATGGCAGGCCGCAGGCTTCCGGGCATTCTGTACACCCCTAATCCAACGAATAAACAGCAAAATGTGAGACTTATTGGTATTTGCGACGAAAATGGCAAAATGTGGTTGGCCTGGTATCTCCATGTATCAGCAACCACAATGATCAAATACGCTGGCCTGGTATTTCTATATATCAGCAGCACTTATTATGCTGGCCTGGTATTTTTATATATCAGTAGCACTTATTATGCTGGCCTGGTATTTTTATATATCAACAACACTTATTATGCTGGCCTGATATCTCCATATATCAGCAGCAATGAAATGGGATGGCCTGGTATTTCTATATATCAGCAGTCGGGTTGGCCTGGTATCTCCATGTATCAGCAACCACAATGATAAAACGGTGTTGGCGTAAATTTACGTATAGCATGAACAAAATTGAGTTTACAAAGGTAGCCGCATTAATTCTTGAAGCACCTGCTACACTTCCAAATTCAATATCCAAGATTGTTTCCTTAGTGGCACACCTCCATCGGGTAATGACATGCAGAAGAAAAATATATGGGGATAATTAATTGGTGTTAATTTATTAATGAGAGAATATTTTGATTGTCAAGAGGGAATCAAAAGATTCAATGTGAAAAGATTTTTGCAAGATGGTGTATGGCATGACAATATATTCATGAAGTATTATGGGATCCACATGCATGCAACTCTCACTCGGAAAAGGAAAGAAAATAAAGAAATGAAGTGGTATTATGGAAAATGGAAGAAAATAAAGTAATGAAGTAATATTATTTTACTTACCATTATTAGTGGGAGTGAATTATATTAAACGTGGGCATGAGATTGTGAACATGCATTTTGGTTGGTGGCTAAAGATACATGCAACGAAGATTAATTGTGATTGGAGAAAGAATTATACTTCTTACTTTAATTATTCACATGCAAAAAAATTGATAAGGAAAGAATATGTTATTCTCATGTACACTTTAATATGTGTGAAGTGGAGGAACCATAGAAGGGAGGCACTGACGAACCAAGGAAGGGGCGGCTACGGCCGTTTAGGGAGAAGAGGGTTTTGTTGTTTTGATTTCCTTTTCTCATGATTTGCTAGATTGTTTGTTAGGGTTTAGGTAGAAATCAATTAATTATGAAGACTCTACATTGATATATGCTTAATAATGATTTGATTGATTAATAGTTTTTCTTCACATAGCTTGGTATTTAATTGCTCATGTCATTTTCTTGATTATTTATGCTTTTGAATTGATATTTCGTGCTTCATTAAATCCCTAGACGTGGTATGCAAGGATAGATAGGTAATGCTTTAAAATCACTACCCATGAAGCGAAGGAAACTATAGCGGAGAAACAGTAGTTTGAAATTGCATGGAATATATTCTTAAAGATTAGTAGAGTTTGAGTAATTAATTGGTGGAAACCGAAAATCCTAATAACCCATTCTCATTTGTTTATCATTAGAATTATTATTATTTCATTTTGTTCCAAATTTCTGAAAAAATTGCTAAAACATCATCTTGTCGATTGGTTACTTTTGATATTAGTTAGTAGTAGTATTTCACACTCCTCGTGGGAACGACCTGTACTTGCCATCGTTCTACTAGTTAGACACTATGCACTTGCAGTATTTATTGTGGGTTTTCGAGCCTACCACTAAGCTTGAGAGAAAGCTTATGTGTTTGAATGAAAATTTCAAGACTTGGAATTTCATTCTTTGGTTTGTAAGGTTTTGTTTTGGTAGTTTACTACTATTGATTTTCAATTTACCTATAGGGACTAGAATTCAAAAATAAGGTTAATAAGTCACTTGAATTCACAACCTAACACGATTACTCCGGGAACTTATTCAAGAAAATTTTTCTATAAGAACTTTTTAACATTTGAGTCCACGAACCTAAAAGGGTGAGTTTGCGAACCTAGCATAATAAAATTTCTCTGCTGACTTTTTAAGCGTTTGAGTTCGAGAACCTAAGAAACTAAATTATTTATGTATGCTTTTATGCATTTGAGTTCGGGAAACTAACAAAGCGTGAATGCTCCTGAATTTTATTTTCTTTTGAGTTCTCGAACCTTCAAATCTTTGAATTGTATTTTTCTCTCTTATGCGTTTAAGGAGTCAATTTTGTGAGTTCACGAACCTAAAAGCTTAACGGACCAACCCAACACTCTTTTTGGATTTGGGTTCATTCATTTTTATTTGATTTTCAAGACGAACTTCCCACATACTTACAAATTGCTAGATCTTAGCTAATTCCTTTGATTGGAAAATCTAGTTATTTTCTATTGATAGTTTGAATTATCTTTTGTAGTAGTTATCTGCCTGAGATAACAATTGTTTAGAATTTAAGACTGTGGAAAGAACCTCATTGTAAGTCTAATTTTTTCTTAAGAAACATATTTCTATATATTAGAAAACGACTTAATTTAGAAATCAAAAGTTTACTTAGGGTGCAAAAAATTCATTACATCTTAAGCAACTCAACCTGATTGATTACTATATATAAATTGGTTCAAATCCTAATCCTACACGCTTGTGTATTTTGTCGCAAAGTTTGTCATCAAATACCTAAGGATCTTTGAGAACTAAGGTACAACTTTTAAATACTTCACTTGGGGTTCATGAGGCACATATACAAACTATCTTTAAAAGAAAGGTAGTTTGGTAATATGTATTTGTTCTGTTTGTAATTTTTCTCTACTCTAAATTCTTTCTTATGTTATAAGGTCATTCAATAATTACTGATCAAATCCATATTTGATAGAAAACTTACAATGTATAAATCTTACCTATTAAAATCTTGTTTGTACATTGTCCATAAGCTAGGATCGAATCTATGAGTTTTGAAGTCTTCATAGTAATACTTGTATGTCTCAACATTTCTAGTCTTCCTACTCTAACCTAACGAAGTTTACTATAGTATTTTAATCAATCGACTTATGAGTTTTGATACTAAAATATGACAACCAACCTTGACATTCCAACGCTTGGTGGGTTCAACCGAGCAATGATCTAACATTACATATACATTCAGGGTTTCCAACAACATTTTATAAGCAACTAGCTTAGTAATGATGTCACATATTGCACTTGCATCCACCACTTGGGGATCTCAACATCAGATATATAACTAGATACTAAAGGAGACAATTAAGGGATGAAATTATTCTCTAGGTAAGGGAAAAAACAAAAACAAGGATTGGCAGTATATTCACATATTAGAAGAAGTGCGACAAATTTTTAAAACTTCTTCAACTTTCAGGAGCTCACATGCTAAAAGAAAGAGGAATAAGATGATGGACGCACTCGCTAAAGAAAGAAAAATTTAAGGGATGGAGATTCATTCCCCAATTTTTATATGTATTTTAATTGTCAATGCACATTGTAGTACAGTGGTAAAGTCATTTGGGTGATGATATCAAACTAGGTGCAATCAAAGTTTCAACAACCGTTAGCTAATCAAATCAATAACCAAAAACTAAAATAACAATACAATTATCTAGTTTCACACCAATGGTACTCGTAGAGCTTTTTGATCCCACAGAAGTCTTTCAACGAGCGGTCGTAAGATATTTCGCCTAATTATGATACTTTCCTCTTCGGATAGAGGGATCCACCAGAAACAACACGAATGAAGTTTGCGTTGCTCTTAGGATAGTTTGCAAGAAATACAAGCTCGACTACTTAAAGAACCAGGTTGTTTGGACAACAAGGAAATTCCAACTAATATCCAACCTGTAATTCCGAAATCTCTCATTAGAAAATATCTAATATTAGTTTAGCACTTATCTAATATAAATTTCCAAGAGATATTTTTTGATTTGCTGGAAAATCCAAAGCATATAATCGAAAATTCTTAATTCAAAGATTCTCAATAATTCGGATTGGGATCACCTTGAGTATCAAGGAATAGATTTGGACAATAAAAGATAAGAATCGTATTCATGTCCAAATTATGTCGACATCCATAACTTTCCTATTTAGCAAACCCTAATTCCAAACTCACAAAATACCATAAAGTAATATGTGAATATGAATGATCGGTTTTGCTCTTGGGACCATTTCTACCATGACTCCTAACATAAGTTAAGATTGGTCCTACCAAGTTTCCAAATATAGGTAGGGATCGGTTCTACCAATTATCCCAATATAGGTAAGGATCGGTTCTACCAAGACTCTCAACATAAGTCAAGATCGGTTCTACCATAATTCTTAACATAACTCAAGATCGGTTCTACAAAAGATATTACCTAGGCTCGAATTGGTCATCCAATAAATCTTCAATGAAAACCGGACCAAAACGCCTATTGATTTCCTTTCATATATGTACTTTCTTTAAAAATATGTAATCACTACAAGAAAATGGCTCTATTGCCTCACCTCGGTTGCACTACGTGTGGCAATATAGGTCTTATTTCCACAGGTAAGCATGGGTGTAGCAACAAGTAGTTGTATAGCCACAGGTTTCATATGGTGTAGGAAAAGATCATTTTCTTGCTACAGGCACTTTGTCGTGGGGTTGCAAAAAAGTAAAATTTGTTACTTAAATTTTGATTAATACCGAAGATTCTTTAAAACTGCCTAAAACAGAAAATTTTGACCAAATTTGAAATTCCTGAATACATTAAATGGCTTTTATTTCTTTTATTTTTTAGATATTATACTCACCGTCTCCACTTTTTCATTTTCCTAAAAACTTAAGGCCATTACCATCTTCTACCTTTCCTCTTTTCTTCACCCGTAACCCCCTTTGCCCCACTTATATCCTAAATCTAACAATCACCACCACTACCGGATTACTAGACTTGCTGGAAGTTATTAACCAAGTGAATATCCTAACATGCTTGGTGGAAAAATCAGATCCAGAAGTGACTATAAGAAGATTACGTGAAATCTCCTAATATGCTTATTTATATAATATATATAATCAGTTGGGTGTTTGCGTGATCTTTTTATTTCGGTGAGTTAGTGCACAGATTTAGGTTCCATCCGTAAATGGAAACTGTGGGCTAATGAAAATCTCATGCTCAACAACTCCAAGATCTCATTGAGTAAGTGTAAGATTTAGGTTACTATTAGAAAAAATGACTAAAAATCTTCATTCTGACATACTTGTTTGTGTTTGTTGTAGGTTGACGCCTAAAGGAATTTCGCATGTAACCAAGGAGAATAATCTGAGAACCATGGTCTTAATTTTCAGATTAGCTTTTCGTATACGAAATTTGTGATTAGCGATCTTGATTTTGCTGTTTTTTTTAATAAAGCATCTCGATTAGCGATTTCAATGTATCTGTAATTATAATCACTGTATCAATGTAATATATGTTTATCGTTGTAATATATATTATAATAAATGAAACCATTGTAAGATGAAAAATTTCCCGTGTGAATAATAAAATTTTGTATGTTTATGTTTCTCTGTTGATAATTTTTCGTTATTTTTTTCAATAGCAAATAATACTCATTCAAGAAAAGAAACAAAATTTTATATTAAAAAACCTACCAGATTTTCAAAAATAAATTCTAAATTATAAAATAAATAAAAATGAAATGAAATGAAATGAAATAAATAAATATATATATATAAAATCTACCATTTTGCCTCATGCTATTGCCTCACCATTTGGTGTGGCAAAGAAACCAGCTTTTGCCACATTACACCAATAGTGTGGCAATAACTTCTTGCCACCTGTAGTCATGCACAGTGTGGCAAAAGATATTGATGTGGCAATAAGGATTTTGCTACACCAAACAGGGGTTCTTGCCACACTATAAACATGTTGCAATACAGTAGTTTTCTTGTAGTGAATCAAACATAGTTTCCTAGGATGAAATTCCACCTATATCCAATACACAATCAAGTAACAAGTTACATAGATTATGCCAATGTCAGTTTTACAATGTTTAAAAGATAAACGTTATACTTCGTAATCAAATATTCTTCCTTGACACTTTGATCATAATAAAATATCTAAGTCTAATACTGGAGTATTAAATATAACCTCGCATATTATGTTTTCAATCTTAAACGACTTGAAAGCAACGATAGGAATGGAAACAAGTTAAGTCAGTATCACTATACCTCAAGTGGAAGGATGATATTTTCATTGTAGTCAATACGTCGTCACGATCTTCGGGTCTTCAAGGTAATACGTGTATGTCTCAACATTCCTAGACTTTTTAGTCTAACCTAAATGAAGTTGAGTCTAGTACATTTAATCAAGCGACTCTAATTGAGTTTTGATACTAAAAAATGACAACCAAGCTTGACATACCAACGCCTGGTGGGTTCAACCGAGCAATGCTCTAACACCATTGAAATGCCTCTCATAGTAATCATTACCACCCAATTAGTGGGAGTATAAATTATGTACCCTAAATTAGTAGTAATTATGATGATTAACTAACCTATAATGAATGGATTAGACTAATCATTATATTAATCATTTAAAAAAAATGAAAACTTTGTTTTCTTCTCTTTTTTATTTATAAGAAAGAGAAGCAAGATTTTGCTGAATTTTTTTGAAAACCTTAAAAGAAAATGATGAAACATATCCTTCAAATACTCAGGAGAACCTTACATTGAACTCCCAATAGCGATTTTGTTGATTCAAATCTGTTAAAAATTGGGGAAAATATTTTGGATTTTTTTTTTTTTTTTTTTTTTGCCTGGGATATAATGTTCGCCCAGCCATAAAACCTTTTTACAACTTAGAATAATCTCTCATCGAAGCCGTAAAATACTTTACAGCTGGAAATTTAAGAACTCTGATCCATAAAAAGACATGTGGCTAGGAACGTATGAACTCTTGGAAGAATCGGCTATTGTGTGCTTAATGGCTGGGTTAATAACCGTAAAAGACGCCTACGACTGGGAAAACCATCCGTAATTTTGTCGAATATCTTAACCAATTCATTTATTTCCCTTATTTGACTTGACCAATATAGTTGAGACTCTCAACGACTAATTTTTGATAAACTAGTCGTTCGGTCCTTCCTCTAATCTCTTCCTCACCCATAACATTCATTGGCACCTTTTCTCATCCCCAAAAAAAAACACCCTGATGACTCTGCTATTGTTAGAGCATGGGTGACGATCAGATAACATGAAGAAGATCTAGACATTGACATAGATCAGACCTCCATATATTTTTGGAACCGTGTACCCATAGTTTTTGTTGCGTCAGATGAAAATTGTAATTGCAGAGCTTTGTAATTAAATTGTTAAGGAAAGATTCGAGCAACTATTTGAAGAATGCCAAGCTTTCGGAAATGGAAGCCGTAAATCTAGGCAATCCCACTACACCGGGTGCTATAAGATTAAGTACTTTAGTGAATCGTTTAATTAGAAATAGTTTTCGATATACTATTTAGCTTATAATTGATTTTTTTCCCCCAGTGATTGATAGCTCGAGCCGGATATGAGGCAGTCTATGGGAAAGGGTTTGATTTTAATGATTTCTACCTTATCTTGGAAAATAATACCTATAATTTTACCCTATACGATTAAGCATTTAGTTGCAATGTTATGATCTATTATATTCAAGCTACGACTTGGAAACAACTATTTTGGTTGGGAAAAAATATTGTATGGATGGGTATCCTTGACGTTAAGTGTGATTTTTAGACTATGATTGGTTATTATAACCATTTTTTTGGCAGTTCTAAATTTTCTGGCTGTAATTCAACAAGCCTTTCAATTTCATCTATTCATATGTTACCCATTACATACTTAAGCCGCGTTACATCCCATTAAATCATATTAGAAATAAAATATTATAGCATTACACTTAATTAAGAATTCTTAAATAGTCAATTTTGGTTGAAATATTCGCAAAACTATTTCAAGATCTAATAACATTGCTCATGTTTAAATTCTTTGCAACGAATAGTTTGGTATCGGGAAAGAGCCGCGGCTTCCTAAAAAACAAATCAAGGATTAGTTAGTATTATTCAAAACTTATTTGATGAACAAGTTTTAGACATATACTTACTCTTCTCAAAAAGGACATTGTGGGATGCCTCTCCTTCACCCGTTCCAAGTGCCTCTAAAATCTTCCATTTCTAGATAGATCTCCCCGAATCTTTCCTTTATGTAGTTGATTAATTTTGCGTTTCGATTACCGTCTGTAGCCACAAAGATAATAAATACATAGTTCCATTGAGTATCATTACTTTGATCCACGTTAATGGATGGATCTTCATCATACTTTGTGACCATCAATGACGTTGTAAAGATTTCAACATCTTCTTCGATAGTGTATGGAGTAACCATGTTTCTTCTTTTCTGTTGGAATAAATTATAAGCAATCTTTGGAATCTGAGAGTTTTGGGACAAATTGTGTGTTGGAGAATGGTCATTTTATAGAAAAGAATTACCCAACGGATAATTTTTGAAAAAACTATCCTTTCCTCGAAATGAAACCAGCCGTATACATCTTTTACGGCTAGGTTATTAAGTTTTCCAAGCCGTAAGACTAAAATGTCTCGGCCGACAATATCCATCCCCGCCGTAACTTATTTTGTAGTAACTGAAATAACATTTACGGCTGGGAATGCTAAAAAAACGGCCGGAAGGTTTGCTACTAGATTTATTTTTTTCAAGAAACAAATAGTTTTTTTTTCTGAAAAAACTATCCGTTGGGTCATTTTTCTCTATAAAATAACCATTCCCCAACAAACAATTTTCCCTAAAACTCTCGAGTTTCTGAGATTGGATATAATTTGTTACTAAAAAAAATGGTTACTCCATACACTACAAAGAAGATGTTGCAATTATTAGAGTGTGTCTGACGTTCACAAAGCATTACGAAGATGTAGACATTTACATAGATCAAACCTCCGATTTTTTTTGGAACCGTGTGCTTAAAGTTTTTGTGGCGTTAGACAGAAATGGTAATGGAAGATCGTTCAAACTTATTAAAAAAAAAGGTTTGAGAAGATCTTTCCACGATTGGAAGCTTTCAAAGAGGAAATAAAAGTCGTAAAGGTCAACAATCCAAATATGCCATCTGCTCAAAGAGTAAATTTGTCAGTTATTCTTTCATTAAAAATTGTTTTGAATGATACTAACTTATAATTGATTTTCTCTTTCGGTGGGAGATGGCCGAAGCCGATTATGAGGATATCCATGGCAAAAAAAAATCTGACCTTCATGCTTGCTATCCTGTGTTGGAAGAATGTACCTATGATGATTTCAGTTTGTATTGTTAAGACCCATTATTAAGTGTTTAAGTGTAATGTAACGATCTATGCTATGTCTTTTCCTTAAATTTTATGCTATGAAATATATATGCCGTTTCGTTTCAATGAAATTTTATGCTATGAAATATGTATTCCTTTTCTATTTCCCCAATTCCTAAAAATGGTACAAACATACAAGAATAGGGAAACAATTCACTTTCACCAGTGCATTTGCGGTCGGGAAACAATACATGACCCAAGAGTGAAATAAATTGACGGTTAGTAAGTACTTTTCGACCCAACCGCAAAAAAAAAAAATACGCGGCTAGGAAAACTACACGACCTAGCCGTTCAAAAAAATATGGCTCGAAAACTAGTGTCACGGATGGGAAACTACGGTAACAGAGGGGAATTCCTAGCCGAAGCACAAGGAAACTTTCGAGTTTTCTGCAAATAGTACAAAACAATTAATATCTAGGAAATTTCCAACCGTAATGGACACTTCGCGGCTGAGAGTTCTTAGAGTCCCAACAACAACTAACCTTTTACTGCTAGGTCGACAAGAACTTCTAGTCGTGATCAACCCGGAAGCAGATTTCCTAAACCCCAAATTCATCAATCTTACTTATTAAACTAATCTAAAAGTAAATTAGATAGTGGGATTTCGATTCTTAACATTGTGGAGGATTTATCGGTGTTAGGACAAATTCATATACTGAATCTTCAAATTGTGGTTTAACACCTTCATAAACATTAGAATCAAAACAATTTGATGGTGGATTCAATCCAAATCGGCCTGATCTTTTCATTCTTGATCTTGTCATCTTGAAAATCAACATGAAGTTTTTGAGAACAGATGAAGTTTAGAAACATATTTTTTTATCATAGGTTTTATTGTTTAGGTTTTGAATTAGTTTTAGTTTTAGGTAATAAGAATACGTAAAGGGTAAATCTGACTTTAACACCGTTTTGGTCTCCCCTATCCAAAACGATGTAACCTCATAATAAAGTTCCTTGTTTGTGACAGTATTTTTTTTTTGTGATACGCGAAAGCCGGACCCAGACCCCTACCCGAACCCAGCCAGTTGGACTGGCCTTACTGCCAGACGCAACACCACTCAGCACACTATACAACTAATCTACCAGAAACCTTTACGGCGGCAGGGATTGAACCCCTGACTTCCTCCTTACTGGAGTTGATGGGATACCACTGAGTTTGTGACTGTACTCAAATCTATACAGAGCAAAACATCCCTGAGCAATGGATTATATACCGGTGGAGATAAGGCTAAACAGTTTGGTGATGTCTCGTTAGGATTTGCCATTGTTGAAGAACTTGGCTTATAAAATGTTCACATGACTCACACCTCAAATAAAATACGGCTACCAATTAACCCGAAAAGATATGCAATCATCAACATTTATATATATTCATTAATTAGTGCTCTATTATTACTTTGACTGACTATAAAAATAATAAAACATCAGAGAGAGTCCAACACTCCAAAAACACAAACAAAAATCTTCTTAAAAAACACTAAAAGATGCTTAATTGTTTTGATCATCTGATGTATACATGCCACCACCTCTTTTGTACTACACAGTTGTGTAGGCGTTTGTTGGAGCGCTTAAATAATTTCGCGCCTGCGCTGTTTTGCGCTGTTTTCTGTCGAGGTAAACATGCTCTCTAGAAGATAGGTAGGGTGGGAAAATGTCCATTGGAAATAAATTTTCAAATGAAAACATGAGAAATCGGAACATGAGAAAGCGTGTCATGACAATATGAGAAAGCGTGTCTTTCACAGTCGGGCAAGCGGCGTTAAGGGCTGCCTCAGGTAAGATAGCGAAACATGAGAAAGCGTGTCATGACAATACGCATGCCTTTATTCCTTTTGCTTTTGATACATTTGGTGTTTTGGCTCCAGAGGCGGTTGGTCTCCTCAAAAGAGTCCAGAGAGTCATGCACAGTAATGCCATGACTCCTAGCTCGAGAGAGTTTGTTTTTCATAGGTTAGGATTTGCAATTCAAAAAGGGCTTGCGGCGCAGTTTGTTGCGCGTTTGCCTGTTTCATCGATGTAATTTCTGATAGTTGAAATCAATAATAAATGAAAGCAAAATTTATTAAAACCTTTCCATTATTTATTGAGGAAGATCCATGGACACTCTTAGATGGATAGGGTCGGACAAGATTTGTGTCATTTTCTCCGCAAAACTTAAACGGTAATGAATTTAAGTCTAATATTTTGATGGTATATTTATCTTATAAGACTCTACATTCCTACAAAAAATGAATGCAATTCGAGATAGCAAACCTGACCATCAATTGATCTTAATTTCAACCGTTAGTTTTGAACGGCTGATAATCAAAGGGGTAGATGGTGGTTTTATACATCTCGAATTGTGCTCATTTTTTGTAGGAATGTAGAATCTTATAAGCAGAATATACCATCAAAATATTAGACTTAAATTCATTACCGTTTGGGTTTTGTGGAGAAAATGACGCAAATCTTGTCCGACCTTGTCCATCTAAGAGTGTCCATGGATCCTCCCTCAGTTATATATATATATATATATTCATTTTACATTTTATTAATTTTTAGAGGCTTATAAAAGAGTACCTCATTGCACCTTAACTCTCACCAATATTTCAACTTCCAAGTGACTGGTTAGTTCCTGAGTTTCTTGAGACAAGAGAGTTGAAAGGAAGGCAAAGATGGATGCACCATCGAATCAGGATATGACTTACCTGGAACATGTCCAAAAACGCCATGAAGACAAGGGCTGCATCTATGCTTGGTAAATCTCTCTCTTGTTCTCATAACTAATCTATTCATTAATCTTTGGTTTTAATCTTCCGAGTATATGTTTTTCATAAGAGATGACTTGTAAATTGAAGTGTCTTCTGTGGTGATTTTTTCGTTTTGCAGTTTTTTTGCTGCATGTTGCTGCTTTTGCTGCTTCGAGACCTGTGAATGTTGCTTGGATTCACTTTGCTGTTGTTGCTAATATATAGACATGTGAATGTTGCCTGGGTACAGTTAGCTGGAACAGCAGTGTGTTGATAATTAAATGTGTGAAAGGAATATTGTACCAGTGTATTGTGCTTATGTCGATGATCTGTGTGTATTGACTTTATTGTAATAAGTAAAAACATCAACGAGCTTGTTGGTGTTTCTACGTTTGTATTCGTTGTTTGTCATGCTTTTATTTACTTGTTAAGTGTTGAAACAACTTGATTGTTAATAGCAACCAGTCGATCTTATTCATATGATAATAACACGACGAGGTTTTAACAAAAGCATATCCAGAGAGCGTACCATCATATGGTGGTTGAATATAATTATTCTTTTCGCCAACAATTTATTTGACGGTGAGTGGTAGGATGACGGTCACTATCCCTATCCCTATCCCTATCCCTTGTGGCAATAATAGTTGACTTATTTGGTCCCAAAAAAAACATGGATTGCTGCTATGGATACTAGTTTGCCTAGGTGTCCACGGTTCCTAATCAATGGATGTTGTGTCATATATGAATTTTGGTATATCTCTAAGTAAGATTAATATCCTTTATTAAGGATTTTGGAAAATAAAATAAAAATTGAAGATGCTTCTGATCTACTGTTATGTGGCACCACCCCTATTTCCAGTACATTTATAGCGCGCTTAAATTATTTTTTGACAACGCTGCTCTATAGTGTCATGTCGAGGGAAACGCGATCTCTCTAACTAGGGTAGGCAAAATGTCTACTAGAATTAAATTTGCAATTAATGAAACAAGTTAATCCCTCCCTTTTTAATATGTCTACTAACATCCTACATAGAGTCCGACTTTGTGCACCCTGGCTTTAAACATGGTGCACCTTCCTCTCCCCCTTATTTGTCGAATTACTGTGGTTGTTATCTAGTTTTTCAAAATCCCATTTTATTTTCAAATCGATTAGGAAATATTGTAAAGAAAAGTTATTACACAGAGCTTTTGGTTAAATATATCTCGGATTCACAAATATATACAGCCTTCTCTCTTTGGTCTTTGTCTTTTTTAGTCTCTCTCTGCTCCCTATAGCTTGGTAACACAACAAAATGATGATCTTGATTATGCTCAAGAAAAAATAAATATATCTCGGATTCACAAATATATACAGCCTTCTCTCTTTGGTCTTTGTCTTTTTTAGTCTCTCTCTG
Organism: Papaver armeniacum; assembly: GCA_023531295.1. Taxonomy (NCBI): domain Eukaryota; kingdom Viridiplantae; phylum Streptophyta; class Magnoliopsida; order Ranunculales; family Papaveraceae; genus Papaver; species Papaver armeniacum. The sequence continues at coordinate 107,646 of JAJJWW010000977.1, read as the reverse complement.
CTCCCTATAGCTTGGTAACACAACAAAATGATGATCTTGATTATGCTCAAGATATCTTTTACTCCCAGGTAATATAGAGCTTTTACTAAATAAAAAAAAAAAAAAAAAACAAAAACAAAGCTACGTCTGGGTATAAACAAACGTTTGTTTTTTCTCCCAATTACATTCGGGTATGTCTGCAAAAGCTTATACTGGATTAAGTAACGATATCTGTAGTTGTAAGGTAATTCCCAAATTATTAGACTTGGGTGAGAATATTATTGATTTTGTACAAAATAGGTTGGATGCTTGGATCATATGCATGCGAGTAGTGATTTCCTTAAATGTGTTTGTAAACTGTTTGATATTAACCCGTATAGAAATGGGATTTCATGGACTGCCATGGATTTTTAAAATGGCTCCAAACTCGATCCTCAATTAGAAAAAAAGAGAATGACTTTATATCCCTAGAATTGATAAATCAGCAAAAATGAACCCAATAATGATCCGTATATCATAATCGATATTAGTTTTACGTGTCTTTTTCTTCAATTTTTCAAAACTTCTGTTTTGATCAAATTCTATGATCTTCCATTTTTGATGCAAGATACAGAAACAATAAGGAAGACAAAGAAGAAAGAGAGAGACATGATATGGTATTTGGTTTTTCTATTTTTCAAACAAAAACTTAAAAAAATATGAAAGTTTTGAACGCTTGAAATCTCCGTTAATTGTGTGGCTAATGAGCAGGGGAGGAATGTGCACCCGCATGTGTGCACAAAGTCCGACTCTCTTAAATAAGTTATTCCTTTCCTTTAAAATCCTGGCTAAATTGGACCTATACCACTTAATTGGGCCTATAGATTACTTTATCTACCTAATACACAATGATAAGGGGTGTCTAATATTTATGTAAACTACCAAAATTATCCTTAAAAAAATATTACTATTACTAAATTACCCCTATCAATCCTTAATAAACATAACTAACAAAAATCAGTTTTCATTTCTAACCTAAAAACCGATTCTTCATCTCCTCTACTCCCTTTTTTTTATTTTTTTGAAACTAAAAATCGTCGATGATCGACGATTCAAAAACGATTAATCGTTTCTTTCTTATATAAAATGTCGAAACCAAGAACTAAGTATGCTACTAACAGGAATCATTCTAGTGCCGACAATCCCGGACTTGTTGAAGCGATTCGAAATAGAACGAATGAAGTGCAAGAACAATCCGAAGCCTCTCGCATCGCACAAGAGGAATAAATGGGTCGAATCAGGTACTTTTCTATCAACCCAATCCTCTAAACTAGGTTTTAGTAACATGCATTAGGTTAGAAATCAATAACTTTGAAATCAAAAATTTCAGAATTCCATGAATCGGGTTACGTTAATGACGAAGTAACCCGATGCTTGTTAGAAACGGATTATGTTCTAAAACTTATAAACCGATTGTCTTTGCATGTGAAATGGAATCAAGAACGTTAATGTATAAATAACCCGATTGTTATAGCCAATATTCCTGAATCTTTATTTTGTTGGAATCGGATTACATATGTCTTCGCAAAAACCGATTGTGTAGTTTATAATGGGACTTTATATGTATATCGAGTAAACCGATTTTTAGAATCGGTTTACATTAGCACTTAACAAAATCCGATTGTGAATTTTCTTATGTTAGGAATCGGGTGGTTTTATATTTATATCGAGTAAACCGATTATGTACCTTGACTTTAAAAATGCATTTTATTCCATTGTTTTTTGTCGCTTAAATCCGTATTCTACAGGCAAAAAAATCAAGCCGAAAAGAAATATAAGAAGAAACATGACCATGCTACTCCTAAGCCTTTGGAACCTCGTCGAAAAGGCGGTCATAATTTGAATGCTTCCCACCGAAGGGGCACGGGGAGTAAAGCCAAAGGGATCAGCATCAATGACCCACCACCTCCAACGGAGCAACCAACACATGAAGAATTTGATTCTGATACACCGACTGAACAAGAAGGTGGTTAGGAGGAGATGAATGTAGAAGAAACTGGTGGCAAGGAAGGTGATGAAGAAGAAAGTGATGAGAGTGAAAGTGATGAAGATAGTCGTGGCAAGAAAAGTGCTGAAGAAGAAAGTCGTGGTAAGAAAGGTGTTGAAGAAGAAATTGATGAGGAAGGTGGTGGCAAGGAAGGTGGTGATGAAAAAAGTGAGTGAAAGTGATGAAGAAGAAGGTGAGGATGAAAGTGATAAAGAAGAAAGTGAGGAGCAAGATGATGAAGATATATGAGAAGTCGTTCAAGAACAAGTGCAAGAATAAGAAGTTCAACAACAAGACCAAGGAGGAGACGCTCAACAAAAAGGTAAGAAGAAAGATGGACCAAAGAAGAAGAAAGGTGACCACATGCCCGACCCGCTGAAGATGTTTGCTCGCGGCCCTGATGATCCACCTTTAGGGATACCCGGTGATGGAGGAAAGGTATTATGGGGTTACAAAGGCAGTTGGGCCTCCGTCGTTTACAATACCATAGTAAGTACCTAAACCTTATGATATGTGATGTAAACATTATTATCCGTGTAGTGTTTTGATTGTCCATCGTGGTTGTTTTGTTTTATAGGATCACAAGGATGTCGTTCATCTTATGAAGCCAGGAACGTGAGTGAGTATGATGAGGCAATGGCCACTTATAGCTGCAGAATCCACCGAAGGATAAGTTCAGGAAGTAGTCGATCTAGTCAATTCTACGTGGTTGGTACTGCAGGTCGACAATTTGGACCACCTTGGTTACGATGCACCTCTTTTGTTCCGCCTTTTCCGAGAGATACTACGGGGAAACGGATACTTTACATCTTCCGTTTGGAGAAATGACGATAACTCCAAATGATGCGAAGTTCATTATCGGGCTAAGCATAGAAGGTAAAGTCGTGAATCACAAAGGGTACTTGCAAGAGCTTGATTGGGACAAGATTTATGCGTGGACCAAGGAAGTGTTTCAATGGTATAAGGAGAAGACCAAGAAGGAGATGCTAGTAGGCAAGTCAAAGCATAGGATATTCCATCTATCGAAGCTGAAGGACAACTCCATGGGAATAAAGAAGCTTCGTGCTCAGAACAAGGAAGTGACGCCGCAACGTATCATCGCCACGGCCAATGCATATGTCCTCTATGTCCTGGGAGCTGTTATCTTCCCCGACGTTTCCTCTATGTCCTGGGAGCTGTTATCCAGCTGTTGCAACCAGTTAACAAGATGCACTATTACTATTGGGGCACTGCCATCCTTGCACACTCGTTGAAGGAGTTGAGAAGGTCTTCTATGGCTAGAAGGAACCAACTCGGAGGGAATATGGCTTTTCTGCAGGCGTGGATATATTTGCACTTCCCAATATTTGCTAAAAGGGCTTTTGAGAACAAGGAATGGGACGAAGAGCATTATGGAGACAAGTACAACTACAGAAGTAAGCCGAAGAAACAAAAAAAGGATTTTCTGAATTTGAGACTCCAATTAGACAACTTGACGATGAAGGATGTTGTCTTTGATCCTTACAAGCAGGATTTGGCTAAAGGAAAAGGAAAGAAGGTTGGATGCAGAGAGCAAAGTGACTATTGTGGGCCTTTGTTTCACCCAAGAGGATATGTAATGTACAACCCGACGAGAGTCGCAAGACAATGCGGTTATGTACAAAAAATCCCAAAGGCGCACAAGATGTTCAACATCCATGAGACAAAAACCAAATCATATGATAATGATATTGTCATTGTTTACAAGTCTTTACCATCATGTGATTATTGGGACGACAGAGCGTTTCAAAGATATCCTTTGGATGGTCCATCTCGAGCAGATGACGAGGCAATTCCGGGTTACATACCGTGGTACCTCAAAGTTTCTCATACTAGAGTGATACGAGTAGATGAGAGGCCCAAAATAGAGGACAAAGATACGTCTCTCGATTACTTGGTGCGTATTTTTACTCAATTACGATTTTGTTAATGGTTTTAGCATTATATATTGAATGTTTGTTATTTGAAAGTGAAATAGAGAAGACGAGTCGGACACTTGATAACCCAGGAAAAGCTACAAATCAGGGAAGGGAAAAATGTGAAGGCCAATGAAAATCTAATTGATGAATTGAACGGTCTCGAAGATGTAGAAGCTGGTGCAAAGTTTGGGGAGTAGGAAGAGGAGGAGGAGGAGGAGGAGGAGGAGGAGGAGGAGGAGGAGGAGGAGGAGGAGGAGGAGGAGGAGCCAAAGAAGAAGAGAAAGAGAGCCCCTACCAAAAAGATGTCTGAAGGTGCATCGAGCAGCGCCCAACCTAGTAAACGAGGACGCGGTGGATGTGGTTGTGGTGGGGATATTCATGAATGAATGGTTATATTCATGTTTATGTCTTTAACTATGGATAATTATGGAGTCAAAACTTATGTCTTGTCTTAAACTTATTGTTGAATTATGTTTGGTGATACTCCTAGTTTATTAATGACTTAATATGGTTTCCGGTTTATGAATGACTTAGTGTGTGTGGAAAAAATGGAGGATTCCGCAGCATTCTTTCTCAGTCGAGAATCGGTTGACATATAACTATATGTAAACCGATTCGACAATTTCCCGAGGTTCGATTTCGAATCGGTTTACATGTACCTTTATAAAATCTGATTGTCGTGAAGAAAACTCCTGTAACTTTTGAAGCCAAGAATCAGTTTGTATGTACATAAATGTAATCCGATTGCTAAGAAGAAAAGTTATGTAACTTTTAGAATCGGTTTACATGCATGAATATGTAATCCGATTTTCATGAAGAAAAGTTCTATAACTTTTGGAATCGGTTTACATGCATGAATATGTAATACGATTTTCATGAAGAAAAGTTCTGTAACTTTGACAATCGGTTTCTATGTGCATTAAAAAAGCCCGGTTGTTTAGAGGCACAATTTATATGATTTTATAAGGACACAATCGGTTTATGTGGACATACCTAAAATCCGATTGTTTGATTTGAATTTGAAAAAAATAGTCGTTGAGTCGTTATCTATATAAGGACAACCTCTTTCAGCCACTCCTATATCACACACTTAGCTTAGAAAATGGAATGGGAACCGTTTGAAGATTTGTGTCTCGTTAAATCCTTTGCTAATACTTTCCGTGAACGTCCAAATGAAATCTATTCAATGTTTTGGAAGAGAGTTAAAGAGTTCTTTTACGGGCGTACCGCGAATCCCAACAACCGCAAATGGAGAGACTTGGCATTTCGATTCCAATACATTAAAGGGGCAATGCGAGAGTACGTAATAGTTAGAAATATGGTGTACCACTATCATCCACGAGCTCCTCTTAGGGAAAAAGTGAGTAATGCGATCATTTTTATACCTATGTCAACTACACTAGTTCACATACTAACATATAAGAATTCATTGAATTTCAGCTGGAACGTTTCAACGGGCTATGGAGAATTCGTAATGGGGAAAGAAAGTTCATTCACTACAAAGAATACACGACGTTGTACCGACGTGCTCGGAGGTTCATTGACGAGCATTTGATTTGTCAAATTCTAGAATTCCCATATTGAATCCTATATGTATTGCGCTAATTTCCTAAACTATGTAATGAATATTTTGTTTCTGAAAGCAAGGCATAATCGAATTATATAGATATATATATAAACACCGATTTTGGGAATCGGTTTATTTGGGTATTGTTCAAACTCCGATTCTGGGTTTACTTCGTCACTTGAAAATACTCAACCCAGAATCGGTTTACAAATTAACTAACATAAACCGATTCTGGATCTGAGTCTTTCGAAAGAAAATTAAAATTTTGACAACTGTTGATTATGCATTAATGAAAATTAATTTCAGGATTAGCTTGATTAAATATTATTTAATAATCATAATTAGCACTAATTTAACAAGGGTATATTAGGTATTAACATAAATAGTGGATAAGGGGTTTCTATTAAATATTTCTTAATGAGCCTATTTTGTCATCTATCTATAGGCCCCAATTAAGTAGCATAGAACCCAATTTAGCCATTTTTTTTTTTTTTTTTAATACGAAAGGAAGTTATATTAAATATAAGGTAATTACAATTGTTTATCTTCTTGTAGACATAAAGAAATCCAAGAAGGAAAGTGATCACTCCATTCTTCCTCACTAGAAAGATTTTTAGCGTATTTATATTCATTTTCGTACTCATATTCATTTACATTTAATTAATTTTAGTTTTAAAGTAGAGGCCTATAAAAGAATGCCTCATTGGACCTTAAGTCTTACCAACATCGCAACTGCTGATTAGTTCCTAAGTTTCTTGAGAGGGACAAGAACAGGAGAGAGTTAAAAGGAGAGGCGAAAAGCCAAAAATATGGATGCACCACCATCAAATCAGGATATGGCTGACATGGAACCAGCCCAAAAACGCCACCAACAAAACGACTGCCTTGTACCTTGGACGTGAATTGGGTCCATTCTCTAATTTCTAAACTGAAAACGTTGCTTGTAAATTTAAATTACCAATATACCCTCATTTTATTTATAGGGCATCTATTGTTTAAGTAAGATACTGGGACAAAATGGTCACACAATTTGCAGCTTCATTGCTACAGTGCCTAAGGGGTCTTCCATTATATAATAGAATAGATTATTTATTTTTAAGCATCCTGAGTAGTATTTGTTTGCTTTGGTATCTAGCCTAGCATTAAAAAACAAAAACTTACTGTACTTGAGAGCATTATACAAAATACGAGTGCAAAAGTCTTGATTCGTCCAAATTTCTACGTGGTACCAAACTTAGTATGCGTGTGCACATGTGTTCAAACTTCAGACATTAAGAGCATTCGACGTCTTAATAGAAAATCAGACCTTAACCAATTCCTTTCTTTCGTCTCTCTCAGTCTTATTCTCCTTTTTGAAAGATAAAAAAATGTCGGAGACTCTGTATCTCGTCTCTCCTTTGATTTCATTTTTTTCCTTGTTTTTTTTTTTTGTTTTTATTTATCTACCATCTGAGTTAAAGAAAAAATTCTTAATTTTGGTCGGTGATGGGTGAAGATGCAGGGGCTTAAGATGAAAGATGCTAGGATTTTTAAGATGTACAGTTCAAGATGAAATTGATGATTCGTTATATACCAGCTGGGTTTTGTGTTCTTCATAATTCAGTTGAAGTTCAGAGAGTATTCACAGAGCACGATTAAGGAAGGGAAACGATGATTGTAAAGGGTAATTCTATAATGGTATGTAAAGTCTAAATTTGTAAATGAAATTTGTTCATCAAAAATTGATATTGATATTCATTAATGAAATTTTGCTGGTAAATCTATTGAATGGGTTTCATATTAATTTCTCTTTTCAATTTCACGAACTTTCCACTTCGATTTGTGACATTCCAAATTTTCTGTGCATTTTTTTTTGTGAAAAATACTAGAACCCCCTACTATATGGGTTCAACATTTACAAGCCCCACAAAATGGATCTTCCACCCTCAACTCCATACTTTCAAATTTTCATATTTCTAGGCCCAGAACTTTTATTTTTGGGGCCAGGTTTTAAATTTTTCCGGATTTGCTAACGTCAGCGGATCTTTTAATAAATCATAAAATACCGAAATTAACCTTCAGTATTTATAGACGTTTTATACCTACCGAAATCGAAAATCAAATCAAATTCAGCTCTTTCTTCTCTCCGCTCTCGTTCAGAAACAGAATTGGAGATTTTTTTCCAGACGAATTCGTGTGTTTGATCGTTTCATATTGAAGTTTGTTAGGTTGATAGGAAGAAAACGAGAAGAAGAAGAACATATTATTAATTTTCTCTCAATTGTTGAGCTGTATTCATTTGTTTTTCAGATCTGACGAGATTGTGAAGGTGCATTGATGAAAAACAAATAGGTTTGTTCGATTTTATCTTTTCTGTTGCTTGATTCACTAGTTTTCTGATCGATTTTTTGATTTCGATCTTCTACTTATTTATATTTTTGTTTTGTTTCGAATTTGTTGAGTCTGAGAAGAGGAAGAAGGCAGTTGGGAATACAGAAATCAACGTAGGTACGAATTGTGATTTCGATTTAGTTTTCAATTCAATTGATTTTGATTCTTACCATATCGATCTAGTTTTTTCACTTTTTTTATTTGGTTTTGATACTGAGTATGTTTTTGTTGATGCTTACACATGTTTGTTTGATACTGAGAAGAGGAACAGAAGAAACATTGCTTCAGAAGAAAGAAAACAACAAATCTAGGTAAGAATGTTATGTTGTTTTGATTTCAGATCTGTTTTCAATATTTTTTTTGAATTATTTGTTGTTCTTTCATGTCCAATCTGTTTAATTTGTTGTTTTACTTTTTGTTGATACCGAGAGGAGTATGAAGAAACAATTTTGTTTCAAAAAAACAACTTCAAATTGATTTTATACATGCTGTTTTTTTGTTACAGTATGTGTAACTTGAGGTTACACATATATATCCTGTTGTATTTTAAGCATGCTTAAGGAAGATGCAGATGTTTTTTAGTTGCAGCATGTGTAATTTTAGTTTACACCTATATATCCTGTTTGTATTTTTAAGCATGTGTGAGGAAGATGCAGATGTTTTTTAGTTACAGCATGTGTAATTTTAGTTTACACATATATATCCTGTTGTATTTTAAGAATGTGTAAGTTTAAGTTACATATATATGTCCTGTAACATGTTTATTTGTAAAAAATTGTATCATATGTATCGTTTACTTATATTTAGATTGCCGCATAGAATATACTTATCACGAGGGGGCAACGCCACCGAGTGAATTGCGTTCATTTTCAAATTTTGATATTGTTATTGTGTGTCCGATCCGAGAATTTATTGTGAATTTGTTGTTTATATTTTGTTGATACTGAGAGGAGGATGAAGAAATAATTTTGTTTCAGAAGAACAACTTCAAATTGATGTAGACATGCACTGTTTTCTGTTACAGTATACACATATATATCATGTTGTATTTTTAGCATGGAATTTGTATTTTTCTGTTGTTTTTTGTGAATTTGTTGTGAGTTTTTTTGTTTGGTACTGAGAAGAGGATGAAGAAACAATGTTGTTTCAGAAGAACAACTTCAAATTGATGATGTAGACATGCTGTTTTTTGTTTTACAGTATGTGTAACTTGAGGTTACACATATATATCCTATTGTATTTTTAGCATGGAATTTGTATTTTTCTGTTATTTTTTGTGAATTTGTTGTGAGTTTTTTGTTTGGTACTGAGAAGAGGATGAAGAAACAATGTTGTTTCAGAAGAACAACTTCAAATTAATGATGTAGACATGCTGTTTTTTGTTTTACAGTATGTGTAACTTGAGGTTACACATATATATCATGTTGTATTTTTAGCATGTGTAACTTGAAGTTACACATATATATCCTGTTGCATGTGTTTTTGTAAACAATTGAAGCATTTGTATCTATTGCTTTCTGCATATGATATATTTCTCATATTGAGTATGTTGATGGCTCATTTTATGTTTAGTTTGTTGCATAGGATATATTTTTTACAAGGGGGCAACGCCCCCGAGTGAATTGCGTTCGTTTGATTTTTGTTATTTTTATTGTATGTTTGTATTTTTCAGGTTGTCATGCCTGTTGTGAGTTGCATGGAACATGGGACATGGAAACTTCCAATATTGGTTTGTTTTGGTTTGGAACATGGAAACTTCCGATAATCTACTAGGGTTTAAAGATGCAACTGATCTTCGCTTTTGTTATACATGCATCACAAGTCTTTTTTGCTCTTTTTTTTGCATTAATTTGTTTTTTCTTTAATAGCAAGAACGAGTAATTGGATTTGTAACCCAAATTCAAATTTTTGTTCATACAATTTGTACTTGAGAATCTTCTGATTGTTATTTTTGTGAAAGACTTAAAAATGAGAGTTGTAATGAATAAGAAAAAACAGACTTAATGGAACAAGCTATATTTATGTGTAATCTGCGAGATACACATGCTAATTGGATGTGTAGATGCAAGTTACACATGCTTATCAAGCGTGTAGACACAAGTTACACATGCTAATTGGGTGTGTAGACGAAAGTTACACATGCTAATTGGAAAAAAATAAACTCAGTGATGGAAAAACCCTGAATAAAATACACAAGCTATATGGATGTGTAGATGAAGGTCACACTTTCTGATCGGATGTGTGGCTGTAAGTTACGCATGCTAATTAAACAAACTTAGACTTGGAAAATCCCTGAATCAAGTACATAAGTTATATGGATGTGTAAATGCAAGTTACACATGCTAATTGGATGTGTAAACGAAAGTCGTACATGCTAATTGAAAGAAAAAACAGACTCAGAACTGGAACAAACTATATCTATGTGTAACTGCGAGTTACACATGCTAATTGGATGTGTAAACGAAAGTCGTACATGCTAATTGAAAGAAAAAAAAACTCGAACTGAACAAACTATATCTATGTGTAACTGCGAGTTACACATGCTAATTGGATGTGTATATGCAAGTTACACATGCTTACTCGGTGTGTAGATACAAGTTACACATACTAAGTGGATGTGTAGACGAAAGTTACACATGCTAATTGGATGTATAGTCGAAAGTTACACATGTTGTACATCAGCACATAAAAAGTAACAAAATTATAATTACAGACAAAGATAACAAATGTCTAGAACAAAATTGCATTTGATTGAACAAGATCATTAATAATAAATACAAATTTAAGCATGATGTTCAATGTAGACAAGATAATCAATCAATGTAGACAAAAAAAAAACACTCTTAAATTAAAATTTTATAGGCGGATCACTCAATGTTGATCTTCGTTCTTCGCTTTCAACAATTGATTTCACTCCAATCTCACTTTCACTAGATCTTCTACCACCACTACCACCGGCACAATCAATACTCCTGTAACCACCATCACCACCGTAAGAAGAGTGCCATAACCAGAAATGCAAGCTAATTAATATAAAACTTATCATATAGCAATCACCAGCATAACCACTACATCAATATCATGTCAGTTACATAATTTTGGTGCCATCCAAGATCATATATTCCTACTCTCAATATCATGCTTATATAATCTGAATAATTTAAGTACAAACACAGTTTTATGAGTATAACCTACAGATCAAGGCATTTCAATACAACTTTGTAAGAGAAACTCATATTCATATAATTGTATGAATGTGTAACTTCGAGTTACACATGCTAATTGGATGTGTAATCGGAAGTTTCACATGCTAATTGGACGTGTAGAGGAAAGTTACACAAGCTATTTGCATGTGTAAATTTTAGTTACATAGGCAATTGGAAAATCAGTGGTGAGATTTTGCATGTGTAACTTCTAGTTAATTTACACATGCATATGAATCTATATTTGCTGTATAACTATAAGTTAATCACACCACAAGGCAAGTCAGCGGTGAGATTTTGAATGTGTAGCTTGTAGTTACACAGTCAATCAATATATAAATCATTGTAGAGTCATTGGTGAGATTTTTTTAAGTGTAACTTATAGTTACACATGCCCTTAGCAAGTCATTGGTGAGATTGTTTAAAGTGTAACTTATAGTTACACATGCCCTTAGCAAGTCAAAGGTGAGATTTTTATGTGTAACTTATAGTTACAAATCTAGGCTCATTTCTATAAGATTTTTAATGTGTAACTATAAGTTACACAATCAATATACAAACCATGCTCTATTTCTATAAGATTTTGAATGTGTAACTCTTATTTACACACTCTCTATTTCTATGAAAATTTACAAGCATATCATGAGATCAAATTTAGTTCATGACATCATCACAAGCAAAATTCAGAACCAAATTTAGTTCATGACGAGATTTTCCATGTGTAACTTATAGTTACACAGTCAATTCGCAAGTTAGTGTTGAGATTTTCAATGTGTAAATTATAGTTACACATACACAGGCATTACATATGATCAAAACATGAGATTCCAAATGTGTAAATTATAGTTACACAAATTCCTTGGCAACTCAGTGGCGACATCTTGAATGTGTAACTTACAGTTATATAGGCTCATTTGTATGTGTAACTTCAAGTTACACACTCAATATACATACCACAATACAGTCAGTGGTTAGATTTTGAATGTGTAACTTAAAGTTACACAGGGCCTTGTTTGTATAGTTAAACATTCAAAGGCATTTTCACTAGCATGATATCATAACAACACATATACTCAAATATTTTCACATCTAAGTACCTCTTAAAGCATCTGCTTCAGGGAGATTCCTTCTTCCTTGCGCTATTTTAGTTCACAAATGTAAACCGAATCAATTTGCGGTTTAAACAAGAAGAAAACATCAATTTGCGTAGTCCTAAACTCCTAAACATGAGATTCGGATGATACATCAACAAATCATCAAGTAAACCTAACCCCTAAAACCAGAGAGGAAAAGTAGAAGATCGAAAACAAATTCAAACCTCTGTTCGTCTTCTTCTTCTTTCTTCGTCTTCTTCTTTGATCAAAAAAAGGACTGAATCAAACAACGGATCAAATACAGATCGAATACACTGAGATTTAACATATCAAAAACAGATCAAATACAGATCGAAAACAGTTCCAAAAACAGATCGAAAAACATGTTAAACACGAAGAAGAAGAAAAGATTAAACATGAAGAAGAAGATTTGATCGAAATCTACCTGTTTTACTTTTCGTTTATTCGATCTCGCAAAAAAAATAATCTCTCAAACAAATTTCTCTCGCACTTTTCAAGGTTTTCGACCTGATTTCTCGGTGAGATTCAGTTTCTCTCTCTTGAAATGAAAATGAATGTGTCGGTTTGATAGAAAACCTAGGTTAGATACTTATATAGTGAATGTTATTCTTGTCATTTCAAACCGAATTAAAATTTATTTTTAATTCAGGGCCTAGTAATAAAACTCTTTTAACTAAGGGCCTCATATTATGGGTTATCCATGGGTTGGGCCTTAGCCTAATTTCCCTTCTTTTTTTTTCTGTTGATGTGGGTCGAATATGGGTCATTGGGTCGGATCCAATGAAGTCCGTTTTCGAATGGTTCATCTTCTTTACCCGTTTTCCTGCTAAATTGTTGTTGATAGAAATTGTTGAACAATTTGATTAGTTATCTCAAAATTATAACTCAATTTGGTGAATAAAAATTCAATTTTATTTTCTCTGCACATTTGTTGTGACTGACATCAATGAGTTTTTTTCATCACATAGGGACTCCCTTTGGTCGTCCAATTAGAAATGAAACCGTAGATCGGGCGATCCAACTAGGGCGTGAGTTTGTTTGTAAATCTAAAGCTTGGACACGATATTTTCCTCTTAAAAATATCACACCTTATATATTTAAGGCAATTCTAAAATTATGAATGCAAATTTTTGTAATCAGACTTAAAAATATCATGTCTTTTTTGCCCTAGTATTTTTCCCTTAACATCAATTAACCTTTTCGGAGTTTTCTTCATAGACAAATATAAATTTTAAATCTCCTTTTGAGTTTCTCCATAAACAAATGGATTTTTTAAGTTGTTTAGTGGGATGTTGGAGAAATCTGAATTATCTTTTAGAGAGTGGGGAGATCAATGTTTCGATTGTGTGTACTCAACACACCTGAGAAACAAGTTGATTTTCTAGTGTTACCAGCGAGACGTCAACGGAGACTATCAGAAGCATTCTTCTTACAGATATGATCTGCAGTCGCACCACTTGGATGTTTGGTTTTCCTCTATGGTGGGCTTCAGAAGTGCTACAAATGTTTCATAAATATCTCTCATGTTCTCGTATCTAATCTGTTCCAATGTTTTAAACACCTAGGTGAAATTTTTAACTATTGGTTAGGTGCGATCTGTTGATGCACCTATAAGGTTTTATACAAAAGAAGTAAAGAACAGCCAGGGAGTGCATTGCAACAAAAAATACGGTTACAATATCATCAACTTTGGAGGTTGAATCATACAGGACACGTCCAGATTTTTATTTTGGCGAAGTTTCTTGAATTTAGTAGGTGCAAATCAATCTGCTGAAAATCCTTGGGTTCCTCTTTGATAAAGAAAGTAAAGAACACATAATGACATACCAATTCAGCTAAGACGGAAATTCTATGTACTATCCCAGTCTATCAAATAAACGCTAATAGAGTATCAAATTTGAATTGTTTGAAAGGATGAGCGTTCCTGCGAATGTTTTATGCTTCTATATATTACAGAGCCATTAAGGTTACAGCAAATGGAACAGCCCAAGAACCTACCATAATTGCAACAGACTACATGGTGACTCGTAGGGTGAGGGTCATTATACCTGATCTTCAGCTGTGCGGCAGTCATGATAACCAACAGTTTCCCTCCCTAACTCTATGAAGCAAGAATCCAAAACAACCATGTTAACCATCCAAATACGAAGCAACTGAGTTCTACTCCAAAAACACATTCTTAGCACGCTTGAATCATATTGATGAAACTATGAGTTACAATGGAGTTGAAACTATGAGTATACGTGTGAACATTAAGGGAGTTACAAAGAGTTGAGAAGATTTAATAATAATCAGAAAATGTAAAGGCAGGCAATGGCAGTTAGGAGTGTAGTTAGCAATATTGAAACCAGGTTCACGGCATTGTTGTCCAGGATGCTTAATCCAGATATCCTCTTCACCGTGGGTCCGGGATTTGCCACCACCTTCAATGTAAAAGATAAACGGTCAAAAACCGACTTAATCTTTGTGTCAAACTAACTCATATACGCTGCTCAAGCTAAAGAAACGTTTGTCAATATTTCCTGCTTCTACTCACGCTTTTCAGATTTTCTTGCACAAAGCATACGTGACCATTCTTTAGTGAGCCAAAAGCTCTTGGGATTGTACGGAAACACCAAAGAACTAGTACATGGTAATGAAAACCTTGGTGTTTTTTCCTTTTTGGCAAAACGCCTAGCTGTTTCAACTTGTTTTGAAAGATAATCATGTTCTCAGAATTTAATAATGCCACTTATCTTCACCATCTAAAGTTCTGAACCATCAATCCATCATGACACATAATGCCAAAATCTAATCCCCAACTAGATTAGTAGACTAGGTCAAATATCAGTCAGATTACCAGTTCTGGAAGAGAGGTTAAATACATTTTAAAAGAGGTTTCATTTGAAGCTCATCATATAACTAGTGCATTAAAGCTGAAATGTTTGTTTTGATCTTACTCATACCTTGTTTCTGACGGTGCAAAACCCGCTAAATTGCATTGTTGCCCCCAACAAAGAGTCTATCACACTTCCGCCTAATCCCGCAATTGCAGCAAGAGGTATTACCAATAACTGCTTCAGTGCTACGTCAGAAGAGCATTTCGTTGTAAAGTATCCAGAGATAACAAATGTCAACCCAACAACAGTGCCTGCTGCTGCAGCTGCTAATAATCCTGTAGTTGTCACTGCACCATTTGTACCCTTTCGAACTGGCTGAGAAGTTTACATATGAACATGTATTAGCATAGATGATTTCAAGATGTATATCAGTCAGGTATCACAGAAATACAGAGTATATAGCAAAAGTGTGATAAGGAAGTTCAGTGGACACTCAAACTTGTGATTTAAAACTTAGAAGTATCTACAAAGATCTACATAGGGTTGATGGCATTGCAGAGTGTTCTTGTAACACTACAAGAAAGTTATTTGCAGAAGAGTACTAGAATTCTATGAAACGAACGGAAAACCAGTATGGCTCCCAATATAAAACAAGAAAAAAATTGTACACCGAAACCATGCGTAAATTAATAAACTTATGAGTAAACCCATAAGTTTTGTCCGAAGCCTAAAAGGACAAAAGTTTTCAGACGAATGTTATTACTACTGAAGGACTAGTATTATGCATCTAACCCAATTAGGTACATTATTCAATTACATTCGTCGAAACTACATCCTAATCTTAAGGAAAGAAATTCCACTACTGGAGCTGTCACAATTTTTGTAAATCCTCAAACATGGTGTGACTTGTGAGAGCTTGTATGCTGAATCTCGATTCATGATGTGATTCTCATCAGAATTCTTTTCTTACAGAAGAAAAATGAGAAATTACGAAGTTATTTTTGTTGAAAGTGAGAGAAAACAGAAAGAAAGCACATTGAGCAGTAACAGGGGCAACATTAAATTCAGTAAAGATTATATCAACAAGTGTTTGAAATGTTGTATAACTGGTAAAATCACTATAGTTGTAGACACAAGATGAATGACTACGGAATTCTTTTTTAAAGTCACTGGTAGAGAGATGGGATCGTAGAGCAATATCGTTGCAAGATATATCCCTTAAGGTTAAGTATACCTTGAAAGTTGTAATTAGGCGTGGTTGACCATTACTAAGCATCCCAATCTCAGATGACCAAGTATCTCCATTGCAGCAAGCATAATGTCCAATTACACCACCAATAAGGCATGTAATAAGTGACGACTCTTGTGAATCTAAGCACTTGTCTTGCCATCCAGACAATTTCCCAACAACCACAAGCAAAACCATTGCAATTCCACTATTCGCTAAAACTTGAATCCTGGTAGGTAGAATAACAAAAGGGTATTCACAATCCATCAAGTGAAAATTGAAACTAATCCCTGACTACCTCAAAAGTTTGCAGCTTTGCATCAAAATTTTCTTTTCTTAATGACCCAAAATCTAAAATCTCTATATCATTCAAAAATCCAACCAAAACCCATGAAAAGGAAAGTATAATCTTACCAATTTCTCTGCCCCCCTTCTTTAAACTCAGCATCGATACTTCTTTTCTTGTCTTCTCCAACTTTTGTAAGTTTAGATGAAGTAAAGAAGAACACAAGTATTAAAGCTCCAAACCTGTTCAAAAGATTCATTTGATTCAATAACAAAAATCAAATTCAAATTTTAAAACTTCCAAAAGTCCAAGAAGAGGAAAGATTTGGTAATGGAACCTGTATCCAATTGCAATATGGCCAGACATTATTAGAAACCCAGCAACGGCACCTGATCCATCAAGGGATTTTCTTTTGTAAGCTCTAATTGCGATTAACGATGAGAGAATCACAGCGACTACCAATTGTTGAATCTCCATTTTCACAGATTCTGTACTGGTTCTCTCTCAGCTTACCAGTCGTACAAATTGGGCAGTGTATAATTATACTTGCCACCGCTCTACCATTTCTTGCCGCCCCTATACCAAGATTTAAGGCTGTTCATGGTCGGTTTTGCTTCGGTTTCTATTGGTTTCTAAAAATCTAAACCAAACCAATCCATTAACCATTGGTTCGGTTTCCAAATGGTTCCAGTTGGTTTCGGTTTGTCCCAGTGGTTTTTGGTTAACCAATAATTATGTCAAACCAAAAAAAAAAAAATACACAAATTTATAGATATAAAAATCGTAGTTGCCGATAGTATTGGTTTACACAAATTTACATACAAAAATAAAATAAAATAAATATCAAGAATAGTTAAAGCTTACTCTAAATCTTGAGATCAAAAGAAGATATATAATATATCTTAATTTAGTTATTGACAAATAAAAAAGAAGGAAGACCGGAAGAAAAAAGTCGAGTAAAGAAAGAATCAGTAGTTGGGGTGGAGAAGGGAGGCGGCTGAGAGAAGGAGAAAGAGAAAGAGGGAAAGTATCATAATGAAATATTAGATTTAGCGTTTCAATTTATCCTCTAAATTAATGGGTGGAATCTAATACTTATAAATCAAATGTAGAAACTAAGTTTAAAAATTAATCAGGTTTTCAATGGTTTTTGGTTCGGTTTTAGAGGTCAAACCAAACCAAAACCAATACTATCGGTTTTCCACTTTCTACACCATAACCAATCCATTAGTAAATGGTTCGGTTTGGTTTCTTCCTAATTGGTCTGGTTTGGTCCGGTTCCAGCGGAAAACCGAAACCATGTTCAGCCCTACCAAGATTGTTATTTTATAAAAGAAATTCCAAAAATGACCTGTTACGTTTTTTAGTCCATAGGGTTGGGAGCCTTGGGGTCCCGGGGATTAGTTGCTAACTTGCTATGATTCTGATTCCACGAACAAAAATTCTCTGTGAACCATCCTAAATAAAATATGGCTGGGGTAAGTAGATTATATCTTCAAAGCCAATCAATTTCGTGACAATGATTAAGATTTAATCAAACAAAATCGATGCCTACAATGAATTGGATTTAATGAAACAAAATCCTTTTTACAAAGGATTTGGTTTAATAAAACAATTTTCCAAATGATGGATACATAATCAAAACACCATCTTTCTAATTACACGTATTCTTTCTGTGTGATATTTTGCTTTGGAGGTTGTTTTCTCTTCTTTTCTCTTTGTTCTTCTGCCGGGTTGCTTTCTAATAAACAAAGAAAATCAACAATACACCGACTCTCTACTGTCCATGAAGAAGAAGCTTAGAAGCACATAACAGAGTTTCTCTAGCAGCTTGACTAAGAGGACGAGAGGTTTAGCCATCCTCAACGAAACAAGGATATCATATAGGAGTAATATAGTAAACATAGTTGGGGCAGTCAGATAACACTTTCGTGGTTCCAGCTCTGTAATCAGTTCGTCTCACTCTGTCAGGTGTTGTGGTCGATCAACTGCTATCCGAGTCTGAGAGTCAACGGTTGAATAGACTAATCCCTGCAAGACAGATAAAGAGGATGATTCTCAATGATACAAGGATATCATATAATTCTAGTAAAGATGGGTAGTGAAAGCCTTCAATACTAAAAAAACTAAGAGATCTAGTTCCACTACGGTATCAACAAGTTTTGCAAAGAAGAACAGCAAACTTCATCGCAATTCCAACACTAGTAATCAGCAATCATAGATTCGACAACAATGTTCCTGTGTAAATCTCATGTTACATCCAAATTCTAAAAGCAATTAAAAGCACAACACTGCTCAGCATATTCAGACTCAGCAGATTCAGATAATGCTGTAAGCACAACTATGCATTTCATAAATCAAATAAGCACATTAAATACATCTTTTTACCATCAGCGAAGATTTCAAACATCATTAAGAAACAACATTAAGTTTAGGTTTCAAAAAGATAAAAAAATTATACTACGGCGTTACCACAGCAATCTGTATACAGGGAAGTGAAAAGGCCAACTACTGATGAAGACATTGCCTTTAAGTCATACAGCTTTTTATAATAGCAACTTCAAATGCTAGTGACTAAACGATTGTCCTGCATCCTGATTGCTTTCTAAGTCATTCCTATTGTTCCCAAATTAATAGGATGGATCGGAACGTCGAAAATGCCTGAGGTGCCGTAAAGAGATGTAAACCAACATCCAAGAAGAGGCGTATAAAGAGAATTAAACCAACATCCAAGAAGCAGTGAACCATTCAACACAATGTTTTACCAAGCTGACTCGCCAAACTGAGTCGCAAGTTGAGCTAGCGCGAATTGTGCATCAGCATTACCCAGAGGTCAGACTTTCAACAGCAAACCACTCCGCATATCCCGGCATTAGGAGATCATATCTCATTCACACGGTCCATTCGTGAAAACGTTACAGGGATGTCCTTATTCCGATATTTCCAACCATGCAAAGATTTCACAAAATGGACAATGAGTGAACGAGAGATAGTCTCATAATATCGGAGATTCGGAAGTGCAATGGCTCACTGGGAAATCTGACGTCTTGGAAATGGTGACGTGAACAGTACACACTGAGTTAACTCGCCCATCGGATTGGAGGATCAACAAGGCAGAACAATGTTTAGAATGGTTCACCTCTTTTTTGTAACTTAGGTTCCTATGTTACGAAACCAACTATGATAATTTCCCAACCAGCCAAAAACACCCCTAATATAACCGCACCCAACGTGGACTGGAGGCCACATCTTGCAAGATGCATTTACAGTATGCCCATAACGGGAACTTTGGGAATTAAAAAAATATTCCAATACAGTCTAGCACTTAAGTCATATGTAACCGCGTGTTCTGGCTAATTGAAGCAGCAAAAAGATAAATAAGACAGTTCTACAGATGCAGCAGTATTTATAGTAGTGGCAATGTGACTATAGAGGATGTTGGATATTATCCTAAAACTCAGGCTCTCAAATTATGCATAAACAGAAAAATATATTCCATTTAAAGTGACTCTTACCAGTATTTGATCAAGCCGTCCCAGCCACAAGTAGCCACTTTACTTTGTTCCAGCGGGTGCCACTCAACTCCAATACAGACACCTTCATGACACTTCAGAGTTCGTGAAACTTTGCAAGTCTTCCAATTCCAAAACCAACACTTTCCCTCGCCATCTCCAGACATAACATACTGTCCGTCAGGTGAGAAATTAACCTGGCAAGCATACCCAGCCACAATGTGCCCTGCAAACATCTTTTTCTTGTTAAGCTGAAACCTCTCCCTTGTACTGTAAATCATAATCTTATTGTCTAAGCTCTGTGCTGCAAGCCAATTGGAATTAGGGTGCAAGGAAATTGCAGGCATTGAGTGCATATGAGGTTCACTAATGTACTTAATAACAACTGGAATTCCAAATTCCCACACTCGAAGAGATTTATCATCACTTGACGTAACAAATCTCCTGTTATCATCAACAAATGTGATAGTATTCACTGCCCCCAAATGCTGATCATACTCTTGTGTTATCTTCCCAGAATTCATATCCCACTGAACTATCTTCTTATCATGCATTCCAGCTAGTAAGATATTCTGTTTATCATCGTCAGGATTTTGTTTAACCACATATGGTACCTTCCCAGTTGAAAAAGTGGATATCACCTGCCCAGTTTCTGTATCCCAATACTTAATATTCTTATCATACCCAGCACTCAAAAACTTAGTCCCATCATTAGAAAACGATATATCACGAACCGCCTTTCCATGCCCCATATATGTTCTCATACACTTGCCAGAATTGTGAACATCCCAAATCTTAACCTTTGAATCCATTCCAGCTGAGAGTAACAGATGCCCTTGATTCGGAAAGAATCGAATGGCAGAAACACCCTTTGTATGACCACTCCAAGTATGAATCCATCTTTTTGGCATGTAACATTGATCGTTTTTTGCTTTTGCATCTTTTGGTGGCGCAATCCATGACCTACCCTGATAATCTCTCTCTTCTTTCCCATGAAATGTACTCTTCTCAGCCACAACTTCCCCTGTATTATTATCACTTCCCTTCTCCTTCTCAGCCTTTTTCACCGCATACTCTTCAGCATACTTCTTTTGCTCCTCAGTAAGTTCAACTTCTACCCCTTGTTTCTTCCCAGCCCAAGGGCTCTGTCTATTCTTCTTTAACCAGTTCTCCGATGCAGGATTATTAACATCATCATCCAAATCAACATCATTAGCCTCATCCTCTTGCCGCTCAATCTTTTTCTCAAGTTTTCTCTTTCTCTGTTTAGATTGAGGAATATTATAAACAGAAATTCCATTGTTTTTCTGTAACGCATCTAAATCACCAACATAATTGGTTCCAGATGAACCCGAAGGATCAGCAGCATAACCATATTTATGAAACGTATTATATTGTTCATCGAAAACAAATGTATCAATTGCTGCGTTTTCAACAAACCCTAATTTATGATTTCTCATACCTTGAGCTAGACCATCCTTTGCATAAGGATGAGCAGGACCACAGATCGGTGCCCATAGTTGATCATAAGTTGGATTGTAAGCAACTACATGTTGTGCTGGATCAATAGGTTTACTGAAAATTCGATTTCTACCTGCTACTGATAAAGCAAGCATTGTATCATCGACGGTAGGAGCTGAAGATTTTGATGGAAGAGAAATTCTTGGTGGAGATGAATCTGGTGAAGGAGGGTTCTCTTCTAGATTTACCTGTTGTTCTTGTTCATCTTCACCGTCACTCTTAGCATAGCTCTGTAGAAGATCCATTGCGAATTGATAGATTTCGGAGGGGTTTAGGGATTTGTTTTTTTAGAGGGAAGAACATAGAGAAACCCTAGATTTTGTATTTTGAAATTTATAGAATCCCACATCTTATATCTTGGTTTTGGTTTCGCTACTAAAGTTCCCAACTCCAGGAGTCCGAAGGTTGTTGGGGTTTAGATCAATCCTTTCCTCTTCCCATGAAGAGCAAAAACATCCATATATTTGTGATGGTCCACAAGATATGGACCAAAAATTACTACTATAAATTTTTAGAACGTTCAATTTTTATCATCCACAAAACCATAGATCTAGAAACGACCCTTTAAATATATGGAGGTTATAATGGAGAGTCCATCCGGTCATCTACAAACTAGTTCCAATATGGAAAAGAGATCTATAAAAATATCTGATTTTCCAAGTATATATAACTAGTTCCATAAAATTCTTGATTTATGTTAGAAAGAAGGAAAAAAAAATCAATTCAACATTATTACAAAGTACTAGTTGGGAACTTGGCAACAAGTTGGGCTCCAACCCCTTTTTGAATATCAATACCTAATCTATGAAAAATAAAACTACCAAAACCACTACTGGTATCATTGCTAACTAAACAATTTTTCAGACGCTTGAAAAAACATAAAGTGTCTTCACCGAGTTCCCTCAAGGTAGAGAAAGCTATAACACCCAGACCATATCCATGTGAAACACACTTGTCTAAGTATTTGGTGCATTTTCGAGAAACAACACTAGAAATAGCTTTGCCTGGAACGAAAGAGCGAGTACCATTGCCCGTGAAGGGAGAGACACCTGTAACATCCATGCAAACATCTTGACCATTTTTCCAGTTAAGTACGAGGATATCAGCAGGCCGTAAATCTTTGTCATCATCTGACAGAAACCCAAGAGAAACTTCCTTACGCGCAGGCATGCCAGCTTTGTAACAAATGTCAGCGATAATGTCACGTACAAAATCATGACGAAACTTAATTCCAACATCCTTAGCACAATGAAGCGTGTGATCCCCAAATATATCCATAGATCTGTTACAACTTGAGCACAAACCATTCTCAACAAACAATAAACAATGGTATACCAAGACGATAACAAAGGATAGCTCTGAATTGCCTTGGCCCGAGGCATTGGTTAAGTCCACTAATCGGTACAGGTAATAAATAATCTTGTGCATGCTTAACACGGTTCCATAATGGAAAAAAAATCTACAAGTATCTGATTCTCCAAATATATACGGATTATCCCAAAGATATGGATGTCTATACATCCGTACCATAGGAATTGTCCTAACTACTGCCCACATTTTTATCGGGGCGAACATGGGTGGTCCCACCCGCCAACCTAACCCAATCCACTCGTAATTTGGCGGGTAGAGACCCAACCTGCTTACAAATGGGTCATTTATGATGCACTCTTACAAAATAAGCAACTACAAATTTTACAGGATTAATAAACTTATTAAAAATTGGATTTTTACCTAATATTGTTAAAGCAAAAATCGTATTGTCGAAGATAGGAGCTGAATATTTCGATAGAAGAGAAATTCCTGGTGGAGATTAATCTGGTGAAGAAGAATAGCTTTGTAGAAGATCAGTGGCTATCGATACAGATTTTTTTGTGGCTTAGGAGTTTATTTTTTTAAGAGAAATTCTAGAATTTAAGTACAATACGATTTGGGATTTATAAGTCGCACAAACAATTCTTATTTTGTAATTTATAGAAAGAATCCTACTTCATTCTAGTTTTTATTCCAATTTCAGGAGAGTTTATGGGATCAGGATAACGTAGCCGAAGCATCATCTTCTTTCTTCTTTATAATTGAAACCAAATATTATCTCCTCATTTATTCTGGCCCCATATGGGATCAGGACAACGTAGACGAAGTGTCATCTTCTTTCTTCTTTATAATTGAAACCGGATATTATCTCCTCATTTATTCTGGCCCCATATTTTGCTGATTTGGATAGTTGTGGTAAAAGTAACATATTTTTCATACCGGATTTACACCTATCATGGGTAAAGAAAACACATAAAAAATTGCCCCATTGATGCGGTAGAATCTAATGAGACACTACCCCTGCTCGGGCCACTCCTGTGTTTTTTTATAACAACTTCTTCATCTCCTTCTCCTCTTCTAACCCTCACAACAAACTCTCAAAAGTTTTTTTTTTCTTTTTTAATTTGATATTTTAATGGATTTAATAATTGGTTTTTAAAGACGATTAAAGGGTTATTTTATGTTTTGAAAGCTTCTAAAGGTAGTGGTTTCTGACTCTATCTTGGGAGTCACGTGATCAAACCAAATTGGTTTTAGGCGCAGGGATAATGAAGGAACTGAGTAATAAAGGAGTGTTTACTTGGTCGTAATTATACGAATTGCGGTAGTCAATTTGTATAGCGGCTTAATTTTGAGAGTATTCAAAACTGAACTCAGGTTTCAGGGTGTTTTTGCCAGACATTTTTCCTCGTCAACAAAATCTTGTGTGTGGTGTTATTACTTTACTTTTCGCATTATAATTATTGTTATAGTTATAATTAAGTAATTGCACTTGTACGTTAATCCACTTGGTATGATCTTGTAGTTAGTTCGGTGACGCACTTAGACTATATACCAAGTTACATCTTGTTGAAGAAATTCTTTGGCAATTATGTTTTGGTAGAATTACACAGGGTATTAGATTTTAAGCGAATACAAGCGGAAGTGGTTATGGTTCATACCTTGTTCATGAGCTCCAAAACAAGAAGAGAATCGAAGATCAGATGTATTTCACGTCTTCAACAACGATCAGTATGTACTAAAATCTTTTATAGTCGAGCACAATCGAGCACAAAATAATATCCACAAGCTAAGAACTCAAACTATCTTCTAATGGTTAACACTACTTTTAGGTTTTCTCTGGTTTTGCCGTGATTAATGTTTTCACAAGTGTTAACCCTACTAAATGCTAAGTGGAGCTATTCGTATGGAGTCCCAAACCCTAGAGAGTTGTAGACTTCCTTAATGGATCGCTTCATTCAGGTCCAACCTGAATTCCTAACATATCTTACTCGCACATAGTGTGTGCAGCACCAATTGCGCCTCATGAAAAATAGTTCCAAAAGAAAAGAATGTTCATATTAGTTAATAGCCCATGCAACCGTCGAGGTACCTGCATTTCGGAGCTCCATACTAGAAGCTCAATATGAGTCAGCATGGAGATATCAACCCTTAAATAAAATGATCGTGTCTCATAGTATCCTAGGTCCATCAAAATCTCATTTTGTCTGGACTACTCTCATCCATCGTAGATCTAGTCTAACCATCATGCTAGCCTTTCTGTAAATATATCCACACTTATAATGATGGATTCAGCTTTGAAAATTTATTCACGAAATCAGTTCGATAAACAGTGTATTAAGAATACTTATGTTAGAAAAAATTCTAGACAGGATGATTTAGATCCAAATTTAGCGAGTAACGAATAAATCGCGACCATGAATAGTGAACATCGACCGAAACAAGAACCAAAAGCAAAAACTCAGCTTGAGTCTGGTGGTGACTGTGAACCCATGTTGTGGACTAAATGATCTTTTTGTAACTTATGGTTTCTCTATTACAGAGACGTTGTGAACACAGAATTGATATGCACAAATTGCAAAAAAAAATGTTTGTTGCTTATGATACGGATGCTGAAGAAACGCCTAAGGAAGATAAGAATTGCTTGAGTCATAAGGCTTATGATGCGGATGATGCAGGGTAATCTACCTTCTTGTAATTCAATATCTTGCAGCAACCTAGGGGTTGCTACATGTCCTGCACTTGCTTCTTTTGTGTGAATATTTAACTAGTTTGATGACTTTCACTCTCTCAATGAAGAAATTTTTAGGAATGTGATAGCTAATATGTCCTCTTGTCTTGTAGGAAAGTATTTAGCAGAGCATTTTAGAGATGAAAATACTGGAAATTAGGCTTTCCATAACCTCATTCCTTTCCTTGTTGTAAATATTTATTGGACATTAATATATTTGTTTTAGACTTTAAAGATATTGATTTTTGAGATTTAGTTTTGATTTGTTGATTGGATTTGGGTATTTAGGGACATGTTGGATTGACCCTCACTAAAGGAGATGTGAAAGAAGTGAGGGAGTGGATAAATATGATGTTTGTTACCTGGATATATTTTTAGTTTGAATTTGTTGTTTAGTGTTCACTGATTCCCTAATTGTTGGAGAACGTGACTAAAATATGATATACAACATTTCATGGTAAATTTTTTTTATCATCTAATACTTGTTCTTTTTTACAATGATGAATTCATATATTTAGTCCAGAAAATAAAGTTAAATGTACTACAGAAAAAATTCATCCATCTATAAATAGTGATATTCACTTCAATGAATTCAGAAACCTTCTAACTCACCTAGTCTCTTAAATTGTCTTTCGGTTCATAGTGATTTCTAAATGGCTAAATATGAGTGCAACAGCTGTGGTCAATACATTGCTCCGGCAAATCAATTAGTTGCGCAGGATGTAAGCTTCAGTCTTCCATTTTCTTTTGTATAGTTTGTTTCCTTCCTTTCATGACTTACTTCTCTAATTTACTTTTCCATTTTTCAAAGTCTAAGTATATGGGCGAAAAAGTAGGAATAGTTTTACGTGGTCCATATGTGAACATCCTGGAATATTCTCAACCAACTCAACCTCTTAAGCAAAATTATGTAAGCTCACAACTTCCGGCTTGATTATTAAAAGTATCAATGTTGCATTTTCTTACTACTAATTGTTCTTGTTTTTGGTTAGAACTAGCATGCTCCTATTTTTTTCTTATTGACAACTGAAGATGTCAATATTGAAATTTCTCTCAAATAAAAACTCTTTGTATATGTGTGGCAGGCTAACAAACACAATAGGCTTGAGGGTGTCAAGCACATCATGTGCAGCTGTGGTGTACAGCTTGGTCAGTTTTATGTAAGACTTCGATGTTTTCTTTGTAATCAAAAATTTAATTATTTATTTTGTTGTTTACATTATATCAAAATAAATACTAATTCAATCACAGACAACCAAGACAATGTAAACCAATCAAACACCATTATTACCATTGTTGTACTTTGAAGTGAAAATCCACTACCATCTAACACCATCATTATCATTATTGTACTAGGAAGTGAAAATCAACTACCATCCGGTAAGAATCCGTTGCTATCACCATTATTATCATTTTTGTCCTATTAAGTGAAAATCCACTACCGTCAAACACGATTAATATCATTATTGTACTATGAAGTGAAAATCCACTACCATCCAGTAAGCATCCGTTGCTCTCACCATTATTATCATTGTTGTCCTATTAAGTGAAAATCCACTACCATCAAACACAATTAATATCATTATTGTACTGGGAAGTGAAAATCCACTACCATCCAGTGAGCATCCGTTGCTATCACCATTATTATCATTGTTGTTCTATTAAGTGAAAATCCACTACCATCAAACACCATTAATATCATTATTGTACTATGAAGTGAAATTCCACTACCATCCAGTAAGCATCCACTGCTATCGAATCCAATGAAGCCAAAAACCAATAGTTCCATGTGGGTAAAAGTTCTATCGTCACCAAGAGCACTCATAGTGAGGTCTTTTTGTTCTTTCTTTTTTGGTTATCTTACACACAAGAGGAAATCCCAGCGAGACCACTAGAAGAAGAGAGATTATGGGTGGAAATAATTCAGTTTGAGTATTGAGAGCTTCCATTTTGGGATCTTTTTTTCTTCTTCTTTTTGGTTTATGCTACAAAAGAGGAAATTCCAGCCAGATCATTTTAAAACCGCTTTTTCTTCACCCACTGGTTTTGGGACCACTTACGCTAGCGAACTGTTTTGAAACCATTTTTTCTTTCAAAATATTTTTTCAATCCAAGGAAAGATGGAGTCATGTTATTGGGAGGGAAAAAATGGATTTGGGGAGGTGAATAAATAGAATAAATTCAGGTTAGTATCGGGTCAAAGAAAAACGTAATCAGAATCAACTAATATTTAAGAAATCCCAACCCTAATTCTCTTAATTAACTGCACGTAATCGCATGAATATTGTTGTTATGATATTCTTCTTCCGGAACCCTACCTTTTTTTTATTATAGCGACTGATAGTATAACTTTATTTAGTCTAAATTCTCCTAACAATTATTATCATCTATGAGTTAGTTTTTGACTCAAGATGATTGGTTTTAAATTAGTCTTTGGTAGCTGGTTATGGACTTCATGTAAATTTTTTCGAATATAGTTCTAAATTGAGATTATGTCTTTATGTAGGCTTTGTCATATCAATCTATAATTTACTTTGCTCATGTACCTCTTGTAGATTCTGTAAATTCTTTCTTCTAATAAAGCTTTTTTTTCTATCAAAAAGAAATTATCATCTACGAAATCACGGAAAAAGACTTGTAATGGGAGGAAGATTGCTTGGCTGGGGAAAGTATCCACACAGATGCTTGAAAATAGCTTTGTTAATGGCGCAAGCTTCTTTTAGTTTCCTGCTATTGCGACAATAATCGTCTTTTTTCTGTTTTGCAGGGTCGATCTAGTTATGTTACGGGATTTGCTTCATTTATGAATTGTCAATAATGTGTAACTATCTTAAACATTATATAAATAAAATAGTTTTTTTGAATAATTTTAAGTTGCAGCTTAGTCTGTAAATATGCGATTATTCTCATTTAGTCTTCGTTTTCTATATACACAACTTTAGCCTTTTTGAGATCAGTTAAGAAAGAATTTTAATTATGCATTTGAATCATCTTTATTTCTTCTGTTTATTGCCCTAGGTTTTGTTACATCTAAGGATGTTAAGTGTTTTTTGATTCATCGCTCTTCTTTTCGTATATTTAGGTTATGTCTAGGTGATGCTCACAACACTATTTTTCAAAGTATCGCTCGCTCTTCCACGAACTGTTCTAGTTTATATTTAGGTATTTGTTTGGTTAGAAAAATAAACTAAAAGGATATTTTAGACTCTTCGGACCATGTTTTCAAAAATCAATCCCTCTCTGAAAAATGCAAATCCCTCCCCGAATCCTTCCCTCCTCGGATCCTTTTTTCCCCTCGCATGAACATGATTCAAAAGATGGGAAGAGAAAAGTGATAGGTAGAAATAATTCACTTCAAGTACTTCAAGAACAACGATATGTACTTGAACAACAAGGAAATAATTCACTTCTCCGTGGACCAGAAAGAGAAACAAAGATGGATGTATTTTCTTTGCCGTGTGTTAGAATCACGGAAACATAGGAGACATAATTCACTTTTAGGTGGACCCAAAAGGGAGATACTAATAGGGATGTTGATAGACTTACTGGCCGTCCGGCCGGTATTTCTCTAGTTATTTATTGTAGTAAAAGTATGTATGTTGAAAGAAGATACGATGCGTACATATGTACGTCAAGAGTTAGAAGTAGAAGACTATGTCTGATGATTATTGATCAAGAGTCAGCTAAATTATTTTGTATATATCGGGTGGTGTACATGTGACTACCAATTATTTTGAGATTATTGGGCCTTGACAGTATATAATGCATTCATAGGGTATATATGGGTACTTTATATAATAGTATAATACTAGTACATTGCAACCAGGTGTCAAAAACATCCCCAAAATATTGTCATATAAGGTGTCTATTATTGTTGTATACTTGTATATACCTTACATTGTCCAAGAATCGTGTACATCGGAATATAAATAGTATCTGCTGCTAAATTAGCTAATAACATACATGAAAAGTATAACTCTCTTGAGCATTTTTTTTTTGAAGCAAAATCTTATAGATATAGATATCGGCACTGGTTAGTGACTTAACAAATGTCGTTTAATTTACTTAAAAAAAGATGCTATTGAAGGAACACAGAAATATTTTAAGTTTCTAACAAACATGTACCATCATTCATTTCTATCCATTTCAGTGAAATCCAAATTTTCTATGAAAACTTTATAACTATTCATACCTCTTATTGTTTTCGGCTATGAAATATATTGATTAGTTCCTAAAATATCTTTAAGCAAATACACGTACTAATCCTAAGACTAATGATGCCTTTATGCCTTGCATTTACTCTTCAAAGTGTATGTGGGTCCGTAGCATTAGCTATTATTGAGTGTTCATTGATTCCCTAGTTGTTGGAGGACGTGACTAAATTCTGATATACAACATTGCATGGTAAAATTTTTTTATCACATAATACTTGTTCTTTTTTACAGTGACGAATTCAGATTTTTAGTCCATAAAATAAAGTTAAATGTACTACAGAAAAATTCCTCCAGCTATAAATAGTGATATTCACTTCAATGAATTCAAAACCCTTCTAACTCACCTAGTCTCTCAAAATCTCTTTTCAGTTCATAGTGATTTCTAAATGCCTACATATGTGGGCAACAACTGTGGTCAATACATCGCTTCGGAAGATCAATTTGTTGCGCAGGATGTAAGCTTCGATCTTCCATTTTCTTTTGTATAGTTTTTTTCTTTCCTTTCATGACTTACTTCTTTAATTTACTTTTCCATTTTTCACAATCTAAGTATATGGGCTAAAAAGTAGGAACATTTTTACGTGGTCCATATGTGAACACCCTAGACTATTTGAAAAAGCTGGGGTCTAACAACCACACCCAATATTTCGTCCGGCAATCTGTATGGAATAACTCCAATATAAATCTGTGAGAATCAACTAGACAGTCAGACTCAATCAAGGAAATATATCCAAGAGTTATATCTCAATTTATCAATACAATCTGCAATCAAACAGAAAGGAATCTGTGAGCCGGATTGATATGAGAAATAACTTGAACGGTACCAAAGACCAATGTTCAAGTGTCAATCAATTTCAATCAACAACCAAAGGTTGGATTTACCAATTGATTGAACTACCTATAACCTGTGATATTTCAATTATATAAAAAAATATAATGCGGAAAATAAATTACACAGACACCGGAAGTTTTGTTAACGAGGAAACCGCAAATGCAGAAAAACCCCGGGACCTAGTCCAGATTTGAACACCGTACTGTATTAAGCCGCTACAGAATCTAGCCTACTACAAGTTAACTTCGGACTGGAATGTAGTTGAGCCCTAAAAATCTCACACTGATTAAGGTATAGTCATGTTCCTTACGCCTCTAAATCCCAACAGGACTCTAGGCACTTGATTCCCTTAGTTGATCTCACACACAACTAAGAGTTTTTACGACCCAAAGTAGAAGACTTGATAAACAAATCTGTCTCACACAGAAAAGTCTATTGGAATAGATAAATCTGTCTCCCACAAAAATACCTACGAGTTTTTGTTCCGTCTTTTGATAAATCAAGGTGAACAGGAACCAATTGATACACCGGTCTTATATTCCCGAAGAACATCCTAGTAATATCAATCACCTCACAATAACTTAACTATATGGTGGTAGAAAAAGTTATTGTAGAATCACAAAAAATGAGACGAAGAGCTTTGTGATTACTTTTTATATCTTACCTATCAGAGATAAATCTCGAGAAAATCTTAGAGAAGATAATACTCAATACGATAGAACAAGTAAGATCAGAACACGCAACTACAAAGAAAATAGTAGGGTCTGGCTTCACAATCCCAGTAAAGTCTTCAAGTCGTTAATCTATAATGGTTCTGGAAAAACCTAGGTTAAAGGAGAATCGACTCTAGTACTCAACTTATGTCACACAGGAGGTGTGGGGATTAGGTTTCCCAGTTGTTAGAGTTCTCCCTTATATAGTCTTCAAATCATGGTTTGATAACTATGGAACAAAGCAATCAATATTCACCGTTAGATGAAAACCTGATTTAAGATTCAAGATAATATATCTCCACTGTTAAATGGTCTTAGCTTGTTACACACAAATGAAATATACCTTTATTTAGATATGGGTTACCGTACCTAAACGTGTATATATATTGAGTTGGCTCAATAACAGTTAACCGAAGTTAGCCATATGAACATTTTATTCTTAACCATGTTCATCTTAAGACTTTTAGATCAAATTGATAATTAAATGAATCTAATTGTGTTACTCATAGAGTTATTCAATTGTTTATATTCTCATAGAAGTATACAAGACACAATTGAAGCAAAATCGCATTGATTCAAAAGAATAAGTTCATGAACATTTTAGCCATGGTTTGCAAAGATTCAATTCCTTAATATATAAATGTATTTGTTCATGAGTATGAAATCATACTTAACCGATTTTAGAACTTGAACCCCTTAAGTTTGCAAACGGGTACGCAAACTTAACTTCCGGACATTAGTCACAAGCCGACAGTTTGCAAACGGGTACGCAAACTTTAGCTGCAGACCTAACTCAGTTGAAACCGTTTGCGAACGGGTACGCAAACTTGGTTGCCGGACTTCAACAGGTAAATCAGTTTGGAAACGGGTATGCAAACTTAAGTACCCTGACTTAAACGGTTGAATAAATCTGTGAACGGGTATGCAAAGTTAACTTCCGGTCCTGAATTCTATCAAAACAGTTCGCACACTTAGTACACAAACCGTAATGTGTCCAGACATAGGTTTTAGCTCTTAACTCCCATTTCAATCATTGAACATTCTTAGAAGACGATAATAGCTATCTCACACAAACTATTAGCTTATATATAAGCAATTTTCAAGTGATCGAATGATCAATATAAAACATTCCGAGTCTACATCAAATGACTGTCTCACACAAATATATAAGATGTTACAAGGAGATTTTCACATGATCATCTTTTGACTTTCGTCAAGAATAATGATGAACGCAGTTAAAGCAAAAAGCTTTCCAACACATATTTCGAGAAAGATATAAGGAATTTAAACTCAGCTCGAAATATAAAATATGTATAATAATAAAGTCTATATAGATATACGACTTAGTCTCAAATAGGAGATAGAATAGAATAGACTTCTGAGTGATAGATGAGTTCAAGTCTCCACATACCTTTTGTTGATGAAGTTTCTCCAAGCTCCCCTTAGTAGATCTTCGTCTTCAATCGATGAATGACGTGAAGTCTAAAGCTAAACTACACATTCTATCCTAATCCGAGACATATCTATAAGTAGACTAGAAATCAAGACTTATAGTTTTGACAACTAAACTTGACAAACAAGCTTGAGATAACAACGCTTGTGAGTTCGACCGAGTAGTGCTCTAACACTATTTTCAACCAACTCAACCTCTTAAGCAAAATAATATAAGTTCACAACTTCCGGCTTGATTATTAAAAGTATCAATGTTACATTTTCTTACTGCTAATTGTTCTTGTTTTTGGTTGGAACTAGCGTGCTCCTATTTTTTCTTATTGACAGCTGAAAATGTCAATATTATCGTTTCTCTCAAATAAAAACCCTTTGTATATGTGTGGCAGGCAAACAAACACAATAGGCTTGAGGGTGTCAAGCACATCATGTGCAGCTGTGGTGTACAGCTTGGTCAATTTTATGTAAGACTTATATGTTTTCTTTGTAATAAAAAATTTAATTATTTCTATTATTGTTTAGATTATAATAAAATAAATCCTAATTTATAATTATTATGTTCTCTAGCTATCGTAAATAGCGAGTTTTCTTGCAATTTCGTTTTTATTATTATTACTTCACATGTTATATGCAATCACAGACAACCAAGACAATGTAAACCAATCAAACACCATTATTATCATTGTTGTACTATGAAGTAAAAATTCACTACCATCTAACACCATTAATATCATTATTGTACTAGGAAAAGAAAATCCACTACCATCTAGTAAGCATCCGTTGCTATCGCCATTATTATCATTTTTGTCTTATTAACAGAAAATCCACTACCATCCAGTAAGCATCCGTTGCTCCCACCATTATTATCATTGTTGTCCTATTAGGTGAAAATCCACTACCATCAAACATCATTAATATTATTATTGTACTAGGAAGTGAAAATCCACTATCATCCAGTAAGCATCCGTTGTTATCACCATTATTATCATTTTTGTTCTATTAAGTGAAAATCCAGTACCATCAAACACCATTAATATCATTATTGTATTATGAAGTGAAAATACACTACTATCCAGTAAGCATTCGCTGTTATCAAATCCTATGAAGCCAAAAACCAACAGCTCCACGTGGGTAAAAGTTCTATCGTCACCAAGAGCACTCATAGTGAGGTCTTTTTTTTCTTTCTTTTAGGGTTATGTTACACACAAGAGGAAATTCCAGCAAGGCTACTAGAAGGAGAGAGATGATGGGTAGAAATAATTCGCTTTAAGTACCGCGAGAGCTTCCATTTTGGGGTCTATTTGGTTTTTTATTCTTTTTGGGTTATGCTACAAAAGAGGAAATTCCATCCAGACCAATTTGAAAACCGTTTTTCCTTCGCCCACTGTTTTTAGGACCACTTACGTTAGCCCACTGTTTTGAAACCATTTTTTCCTTCAAAATATTTTTTCAATCCAATGAAAGATGGAGTCATGTTATTGGGAGGGAAAAAATGAATTTGAGGAGGGTAAGAAATAAAATAAATTCAGGTTAGTATTAGGTCAAAGAAAAACGTAATTAAAATCAACAAATATTTAAGAAATCCCAACCCTCACTCTCTTAATTAACCACACGTAATCGCATGAGTATTACTGTTATGATATTCTTCTTCCGGAACCCTAACTTTTTTATATAATAGCGACTAGGCCTTAACCTTACGGCACGGGCATAATTTTTATTCAGTTATGTATTTTCCGACATATGAATATTAAATATAATATGTATTAATATCAAGTTCACCCTTCTTATCATTACAAAAGTAAAGGAAAACCTTATAGATATTTTATTCTTCACTTCACAAACCCTTTCTGGCAATTCCGCCTTGACATCCTCTTATATTATGCCTCTCATTTTTCGAGTTGTATCCTCAAGCGAGCAATGAAATTATATCAAAATTATTTTTTTTAGTGAACGATGTTAGGATATTCATGGACCAAAGTAACCTACTATGGGCCCAACCACATATCACCGATGATGTCCCTACTTGACCACCTTGGGATAAGAGGTGTGCGGTTTTAATCTAAAAGGCCTCAGTGTTACGTAAAGAGATGACCAAGCTTATTAAGCTCCACACATGCTCCTCTTTCTTATATGTGGGACTATCCCTATCTATACTTATGTGGTTTATCGCGCTACATACTCCAACAACCTCCACTTTTGCGAGATTAAAGCACTTTACCAATCCAATCAGAATCCACCATATAATTATCGTCTGTATAAGCTACCCATCGATCATTATTATTATCACTATGCGCCCTAGATTCCTACTCCACCTTGAGTTAATGAGAAGGAAAGCACTAACTCCACCTTAAGCATTTCCTTGCCCACCTAGAACCCCCTCTCCACGCTTAATGTGTGAGACACTAACTCCACCTTGAGCACCAGTTCAACCTTGAGCATTGCCTTTCCGATCTAGAACCCTTCTCCACCCAAGTTAATGGGTGAGACACTAACTCCACGTTGAGCGCCAGTTCAACTTTGGACCTTGCCTGCTCCACCTTGAGTCTGATTCCACTTGCACGCTAAACCGGGTGACATCCACAACCACTTTAATGTTCGGATAGTATCCCCAACCATGGGCTCTGATACCAATTGTTAGGATCTTCACGGACCACATACCCCCGAACCCCACTTGACCACCTTGGGATAAGAGGTGTGGTGTTTTTAACTAAAATTCCTCGGTGATATGTATGGATATGCCCAAGCTTATTAAGCTCCACATGTATTCATCTTTATTTCATGAGGGACTATCCCTAGCTATACATATGTGGTTTATCGCGCCACTTACTCCAACAATCGAGCGGAACCAAAACATTAAGGAAATCCCATGAGTGAAAAAAAATGCCAACCTGTTGAGGGTGAAAGAGTATGCTTGACGGATTGTGTCGGGAAAGGGTCTCATGAGTGAGAAAAAATGCCAGAGTTTACATATTCCGGAGCCAAGGACGACTCCAAATTAAGTTGGTGGTATTATAGTACTCCGACTCGGTAGGTAGAATTCGTCAAATGGAATATAGGTAATTGTTTATCCTTTCCTAACACCGAGACCTTTTTGTCATAATTGGCTTCATAGTTGGCGAAAAATCTCTATTGTTACGCATGCTCGGTATTGAGTAATCGGGATGGGTGACCTCCCAAGAAGATGTTATTGGATGACCGCAGTGGTGACCATTAAAAATCCCATACTGTTAGATGATCGCAGAGGCTAAGTGGGGACATTATCGATAGAGGGTCAGGCCATTACATTCTACGACATTACGCTTCCAAATGAGAGGTTATTCGTTGCATAAAAATAATAAAACCATGATTAGTTAGTAAGTCAAATCGTTAAGTACTTAACCTAATAACAATAAGCTCTGTTATCCATCATCACTAAATAAAAATAACATTAAACCATTGATCAAGAAATACGTATGACGATGCGAAATTACTCAGTGAGCACCAATACTTGCCACCGTCACTATGGTCCACTAATATTGCTAGCTAATCTAACTAAGTTTGGTTTAGCTTTTTTTCTTTAAAAAAAAAAGTATTTTGAAAACATATTTATAGCAATATTTTTCATCTTAGTGTTTGGTAAAGATTTCATAAAGTGTTTTTTATGCAAAACAATTCAAAAATCTATCAATTTTAAAAGTGGGGGAGAAGTAGCTTTTAAAAGCTTCAAAATCAAATACTATACTTCACCCTAATTTCATATTTTATTTTCCATTTCTATCCGATCTTTTTTATAACTGGAAAAAATTATCCTTGAATCTATATATGATCACACCAATTTTTATTCTTATATTTTATTCTTTAAAGATAATTATTTTTTATTTTCAAACAACATTTTATGTTATATACCGTATCACTGAAATATACTATTATTTATCAATAATAAATATTAAGAAAATTATTGATTTTTAAAAAGTGGTTATGAAAAATAATATTTTTTAGTAATAATACTAATTACTAAATTAAATACTAATTAGTAAATTAAATATTACATATATGTACTCTAACAGTAGAAAATTTACTTATTTTATGCATATAATAAAATAGAATAAACAATTTTCAGATATATGTCCGTTTCTATCATTTTCTCACTAACTATAGCTGAACCTGATATTTTGCCAGACACAATTTGATCGCTTTTTAAAATAGTTTTATCCTTAACTTATAATTTGCAACCATTCAATTGCTTTTTGTTACTGAACTCGACACAATAATTTATATCGGCAACCATTCAATTATTTTTTTCCATAGCTCGGCACAGTAACGTACATCGGAAAAGTAGTTTTATAAAGCTCGCAGCAATACCAGACTAATGATAGGGTGTAGAATACATCCTATTTACTATCTATTGTTTATGCTTTCTTTGCTATTTTTCTTGTAAATTATGTATTTTACGCTTGTTTTGAGTTTTATAGCTACTTTGGAGTCACACGGAGGAAAAGAAGAAGAAATTACTCTATTTGAGCCAAAAGGGCAAAATTGTCATTTCAGGGGCGAACACTATCTGGAGCCCAGTCAAGGTTAAGGGGCAACTCTGTTTTGGAGGAGTACTAAAGCCAGGCCCAGTCAAGGTTAAGGGGGGTTGCTATCAGAGTATCCCTTATCACTTATCAGTGGGTGTATTTATCAGATCCTATCCCTGGGGTGTAACCATCCACCCAAATAACCCTAGCTATCTCGAGAGTTTTCTTTTCATTCTTCTCAAATCATTGCTTCACCTGAATGAGGAAAGAAGAAAAGCTGCGCAGCAGCTAGAGAAATCGAGAAATTGAAACGAAGAAAGATAAGGATCGGCTGTTGCTGTGATTAAAAGAGAGAAGATGATGATCATAGATCAAAGAAAGCAGATGCTTTGTTGTTGTTGAAGGCAGTAGATGTGATGTTGCATCTGTGATGAAATCGTGGGGGAAATTGGTGGTTGAATCGATGGATTCAAGAGGTACAACGAGACAGAGGAAATGGGTTTATGGTTGATTTAAGATTTTGTTGTGAGTTGAAGAAGAAGATTGCTTTGAATCGGAGGAAGTGAATAAAGAAATTGATGCTCGATCCCACAAATTGAATGGGTTCTGAGCTGCTGGAAATAGCCGAGATTGAGGGTTTGCTGTTGTTGAATCCAGAAGAACAATGGGTTTGTGAAGAAATGGATCTGGGGATTGTCTTTGTGGCTGAGTCTCGAGTGTGATGATTGATAGTAATGGGTTTGGTGCTGTTTGAGAAACATTGGCTTGTTGTGGTGGTGGTGGTGTTGTTGGTTGAACATGAGATACAGATGGGTGTTGTTAGAGGTTTGCAGTGATCAATAGAAGTTGTTGCTTATGATGGCGAGAAGATGATGAAATAGTTGGGATTGTGTGATTTCAGGGCAGTTCAGATAAGCAGATGAAGGTGGTTGAAGTAGCTGTTGTGGATTATGGGAAGAGCTGAGATGGGTGCAAGGAAGTGTTGATGCTGTTGCTAATGGAAGAGATGGTGGTGCTGCAGACAAGACAAGGGAGATGGGAATGGTGAATTAAGCTCGTTCTTGAGCTATAATTCTACACAGGAAGAAGTGTTTGATGCAATGAATAGTGGAATGAAATGCTTAGATGTATGTTAGGAATTGTCACGGGGAAATGAAGCGAAGTGAGGCTCTGAATTTGGCCTGAAAGCCTCAGAAATAGCCGAAACTCGTAGGTTCTCCATTCCGGCGAGTTAACTCGGTGTCGGCGATGACCGTTCCAGAAGAGTCCGATGACCGATCCAGCCCTGCAACTCAGTAGAGTCAGCCCAGTAAGACAGAGTTTGACAGCTGACTGAGTGACTGACTCAGCTGACTCCCTCTTCCCTTGACCCAGTTGACTAACAGCTTGACCTTTTGACCGTTAGTCCTAACGGTGGACTGACGGAATATTCCGTCGAATATACCATTGCCGGCGGTGACTTTTCCGGCCGGATTCCGGCCATAATACCAGCTTTCCGGCGACCAAAATTACAGATTTTTGTGTGGATTCCTCTCATGGGTGTGAAGACTTGGACTTGGAATTGGATGGAGAATTTGGCTCAAATTTGGAAAGAGAAGATGGAAGATGAGAAAGACTTGAATTTGGAAATTGAATTACTATGGAATGAGGATTCTATTCCTTGGAAGATTTGGAGAATATTGAAGCCTATAAATAGAGAAGTTTTCTATATCTTTTACCTTTTTACACACACAACACTTCTCTTTTCTTTATTCTTTGTGTGAACTCCTTAACATGAGTAGCTAATTTTCTTATTGATTGAGGATGAATTCCTAGTTCTTAATATATGTTTTGAGTTTTGTTTCAATTCTATCTTGAAGTTTTTCGCATGATTATCGATTGTTTTTACTAATAGGAATGTTTATTCATTCATGATTGATTGATAGGTTGTTTAGAGTGCACGCTAAATTGATTTGTTAATTTGATCTAAAGCTAGTGAAAGTTAGGGGATTAGTAATCGTTTCTTGACTATTTACATAAGTAGCAAACACGAAACCTTGCGGAGGGATTCCGTGGAGCAATTGTGTGTGAAAACAACGCTAGAAAGTGGACCAAGCGAACCGAGTTTAACTACTAGTACTAAACCTAAATTCATAAATCTTAATGCATTCGGGGAATTACATCTTGTAAGCGAACCTCAAGGTGGTTCTTTTGAATAGAATCTGATAACTAAGCGGACTTGTTACTCAGTGAAATAAGGGATTTTGGGGCTAGCTAAGCGAACCTGCTATCCTACGGATGGTGATAATCCGTGACTAATAACATGTGGATGAGAAACATAACTTGAATCATTGTTTTGCAACGAAGAAGGATTCCTTGATCTTGTCTCTCTTATTGATTTCAACTTTATCTTTTAATTGTTTTGCTTACTTTCTTTTGCTTTTTACACCCCCCTTTTGTGACAATTTTTACAACTAGAATCTCTTGCTCCTCGTGGGAACGAACTTGACTTCCATTATATTATTTTTAATTGAGTGGAAATAAGATATTAATTTGATTGCACCTACGACACGCAACAACTAATCCTAAGTATTAGATAATAAAAATATATTTATTATCATCATTAGTAGAATAATTTATATATTATCATTTTTACTTTGACATTTAATAAAATATTATCATGGAAAACTAATAAAGTACTTATTATGAAGTAGAATAATTTATATATTATCATTTTTAAATTGAAATTTAATAAACCATTATCATGGAAAATTAATAGAGTATTTATTATGAATAATTATGGAACCTTAATGACATGATAAATTATGTCCGTTAGATGCATTTCTAATCCAAATCACAACCATCACTTATGACAAACGATTACATCCCTAGATTTATCTCTTGTGAGGACAAATCTGAACCACCACTTACATAGGCAAAGTTAGCCAAACTGTGCTTTATCTATATTATAAGGGACAATGGTGTTTTCCTACATCGATGGACATCTATAGTTCGAACACATAAAAGACGGTTCAGATTGAGTCACTAATACGTGTTTGATTTTTTCTCTCTTACATTTCACGTTGGACGGATATCTACATTTTAGATACATAAAGGACGGTCGTGATCGAGCTCCCTATTCTGACACTGCCCAAGACTCTTCCCATTACTCTTCGTTTTAACTCTAGCCGTTTCAAATTTCCTTATCTTGAGCATTCAATGTCCGAATTCAATGTAAATCAATTTCACTCATCGGTTTTCAAAGCGTTTCTCTTCTCAAGGAAATAAATCTCGCAAATTCAAGGATGAAAAAAAGATAACTCATTCCACTCCTCTTATTAGGGTTGATTCACATTGTTGTTCTTTCTTACACTAATTTCACTGTTTGGTCTATTATAATGTTTTTCTTAAAGTTTTAATTTGATTTTCCTTAGGTTTCTCAATTTTTGATGCAGAAATGAGGTTCAACTAATACTAAAACGTCGTCGTCACCTTTCAGGTATATAATGCAACTTTCCACTCTCTGAATGTCCCCTTTTGGTTCATTATAACTTCTCTCTCAGTGGTTTCATTTTGCGTGTGATGTCTTAACCTCGACCGATCAATGTGTTGTATGAGCGTAAAGATCTGTCATAGCTAATGTGTTTTCAGTTTTTATTTATTTCGTAATATTCCTTTGCATTGATAAATACTTCTTTACAATTGTTTAAAACTCACTCTACGTATGACTAAATTCCTTAATTTTTTGTATTTTGGTTTGTTTTAGCTGATTCAAAATAATCAATGGATGGAACAATTTTGGTAGGTGCAAACCCAATGAAAGGAATTTCGTTCTATGCAAGTTGTAATTGAATGTATAATCACTATATTTGTATTCTTGATTTTTAGGATGTTAATGTTGATGCGAACTAAAAAATAATTTTGCCTTT
Source organism: Papaver armeniacum (assembly GCA_023531295.1). Lineage (NCBI taxonomy): Eukaryota > Viridiplantae > Streptophyta > Magnoliopsida > Ranunculales > Papaveraceae > Papaver > Papaver armeniacum. The sequence continues at coordinate 66,426 of JAJJWW010000977.1, read as the reverse complement.
AACTGTTTGTGAAAATGCTTTCAAAAAAATATTTTTCATACTCCTTCCGTTCCAATTTACTTGCTTTTTTAGGGTTTCTTTTGTGTTCCAAATTAGATGATATTTTTAGTATTTTTCCTCAATTCTCACTAATTTACCCCTGCTTTGGAATCACACCAGAGAATTAATACTCATCGTAATCAACACAAAAAATTACTTCAATTTTTAAATATAATACCCCATGGAGGATATATACTCAATCTTGGAATATTTGGTAGTACATCCCAAGTAAATTGTTATGGGATTGATAACTTTCTTAGAATCTAGAAACACAAAACTAGGCTATTTAACTCTTTAAGTAGGAATTAATATGGGTATTATTGGAAAGATTTTACTCTCTCTATATTTCTTAATCTCCGTGAAAAACTCTACAACGTCAAGTAAATCGGAACGGAGGGAGTAAGATAAGTTACTAGCAAATTGAATGTATAATCACTATATTAGTTGAGACCTAATTTTATTTACTAGCAAATTGCCTTTTGGATGATGAAAAGGGACCTAAACTTCAGGGTCTTAGTCTGCTTTTTAGGTCATTAATAATTTTTCATAGAGAATTCACTTACTAGAGAGGACATAGGATTTTACATTATATGTATTGTCAATTGTAAAACATTTCTGAAGTCAAAATTCAGCATCCATGTATCTGTTTGCTTATGGATCTCACCTAAGTTAAGTTGATTTGCACATTCAAAGAATTGCACTATGATTGTGGGTATTATGTTTTCATGGATGTTTATGCTCGCATCCACTTTGTATTAAAGATTATCGTAACGAGCATTATTTAATTATCAAGGGTCAAGACCACCAATAACCATTATTGCTATGATAGGGTTTTGATGAAGAAGAGAGGTGCATGCTTATGTACGTAGAGGTACTGGGTTTATTCTGATCGAAGTCGGCTAAACCATTGTTGCACAATCTACTTATCTTTGGATGCAATGACATTCTGTATGTAGGTCGAGTTTCTTTCAACACTCAATATGTATTAAATTTACACTTTTCTTTACGATGAAATTATAGTGGACACTTCATGACTATGGTATCCAGAGTGCTAAGAATTTATTTAAATCCAAAGATGAAGCCATCGGTTAACTTGCAATGTTTCCCAAGTTTCTCTCATTACCCGATATGGTAGTCGTTTCTTGAATGTGTCATATTAGTGTTTTGGTTGATCATATAATGTGATGTGACTCTTCACTAGACACTTTTTTATCAAGGTAGCATGCGATGAGTTTTGTGCATTTTGTGATAAAATTGTGTGTTTAGATGACTATATATTATATGAGTCTTTGTTATCCATTTGCTTGCCCAGTTCAGTCTTCATTCATGATAATTCTGAAATGTTATTACTATCTTACATTTATATTCTCTAAATCTCAAGGTAATTTTGTTGGTTTATTTTTTAGGATCTCTGATCAAGCTGATCTATTTCTCGGAGCACGGGAAACATTTGGTAGAAAGATAAGTGACTCTGGAAGAGATATTGGTCTGGAGTTGTTAACAGTAGGAGTTACCCTGTTATTGGTGGAAGAAAACGATGCAGGTTGGTTATCTTGCTGGCGACGCAAACACAGAATAAATCATTTTGGAAAAAATTAGATTTAGTGTAATTCTCATAAAATCCTTTTTTTTTTCCTTTTCTGGTGCTTAGTTGATACATGATTTTTCAACTTAAGTAGTTTGTATATGAGTTTACGGCTAACATCTGAAGTAGTAAATCTCAATCTAATTCATGAAATTTTGGTAGGTGGACTTGGAATTGTTTTTGTCCTGAAGAGTATCCAAAGGTTGTGTTTGCAAGGGATTATCACAGTATCTAGAAGCTAGATTGATTTATATTATCACAAATTTTCAACTGGCTCCGGAAGATTGATTTCCAAAAGCTTGGTGCTGCAGTTCTCAAGATTATACAAAAAGTATTGTTGATTAGTAATGCCTTCGACCCGATATAAAGGCAGACCTACGAAATAATGAGAGAGGCGAACTCAACGGATAATGATATATATGTTTCACTCTATTATACCATAGCAACTGACCGGAGCCGGTACAACCTAACGACGCATAGTGTAAGATGAACCTAACGTTCACGAAACGACTAATGTGGTGTATGTGTAATTACTATCAAAAGGTACGTTGGCAATTAGGATATAAGATCTAGCTATAAATGTGTGCATAGGGGTCTTCAATATCCTCCTGAGGAATTTGGTATTACAGTTAGAGAGAACAACAACTTCAAGTGTGTTTAACCGACGAGATATTCACTTGCCTTGGCTCATTTGGTATTATAGTTAGAGATATTCACTTGCCTTGGATCACTTTCCTTGGATCACTTACCAAAACGATGCAGGTTGGTCATATGAACCCATCACCATATGTTAACCTGTTGAAACTTATGTAGTGTGAAAGGAAATGACCACAATTGCCAAAATGGTGACAAGAAGACTAAGTGATCCTCATTACCATCACCAGGCCTCACATATTACATTTGGAAACCACTTCAACATATACCAAAAAGGACTAACCTATGACATTAGATTGATGATAAATATATTATGAGTTCCAAATGTAGAAACGAATAATACGATCTAGGAAAGGTTTTGAACAATGAAATACCGATTCATTTTCTTTACAATTTTTGAACTATAAGAACTGTGCAAGACTGGAATCCCTCTAATTTTAAATGTGTTAATGGGGAAGTCAAACTATAACCGAGCGGGGAGACAGAGAAAAGAAACCAAAAAAGCTTGCATCAAATCAAGTTATTGAAGTCTTTTTTTTTTTGGCAAAATATATTAAAACAAGAACTTCACAATTCTTAGGCTAAACAGCCATCCGAATAGTTCCGTCCAAGAAGTGGTAACAAGCTCCACAACGTTACAATAAATGAATTACATAATTAAACTTATAATTAAGATTAAAAGAAGTGGTAACAAGTTATTGAAGTCGTACTAAGCAGTAGCACAACTTATAACTAAGTTATTGAAGTCGTATTAAGATTACATAACTAAACTTATAATTAAGATTAAAAGAAGTGGTAACAAGTTATTGAAGTCGTACTAAGCAGTAGCACAACTCAAAGCCCGTGCCGTTACGGCACGGGTCATATCCTAGTCTATATTATAAGGGACAATGGTGTTTTTCCATATGGACGGTTATCTACATTTGGGACACATAAAGGACGGTCTAGATTTAAGTTTTTCAATCTACATTTTTATCATATAAAGAAGGGTTGAGATTGAGCCCCAGATTTAAGATTTTCAATCTACATACAAAGAGTGATCTAGATTGTGCCACATATTTAATAAGCTTTTGCATTTCCTCTCCACCCTCTTAATGTCATTTATTTGGGAGTTACTTTTCCCATTTAATGCGAAACCATTTTGTATTCTAAATTAAATTCCCTTTTAACTTAATCATTATGAAAATCAACATTTTTAGCATATAAAGAATGGTGGTGCCTCATGCCTAAATTTTTTGGTCATATATGAAATTTGATTTCTTTTTGTTTCTATATGTCGAATTTTGTGATCTGGATTTTGTTTCTTCGTTTGCTGTTAAAAGATATTCAAATATGATTGTACTAAATTAATTATTTTCACTCCATGAAAATCTTCTTGATTTTGGTTGAAGAAGTCAAAGTTAAATTGGACAACATAAAATAATAAAAGATTAAATCATTTAATCTTGCAAATAATTGACAAAGAAAGCCCCGGTTCCATTGTTATTGCCCTTAGAATTTTTAAATATTTTTTTAACTGTATTGCTACTTCTGTCAAAGAGTTTCAGTCTCTTATTGGACTATGTCATGTACATGTTGGTATCAAATGGATTGGAGATTCCTGATTAATATTCTTTTTTTTCTATATCATATGAACCTTGAAATTACATATCTTCATACGGTCCAGGCATATCTTAAAGATTTTATGTTTTTTCTTTCTTTATTGGGAAAATGTCAGACAAAAATACATTTCTGAAAAACAACCATTTTGGTTTTTGGTATAGTTTTTATAGCGTGGATCGTTAGAAGCCTTCGCATTAGATTTATATAGCATTATTATCTAGGTTTCTGACAATAAGCAAAAAAAATTCTAACACTAAATCTGAAGAGAATCCGTTTTTAAGATCCATATTTTCCCTTCCTATCTCCTAAGACTCCAAGAGTATGTGATTGGTTTTCAATTATATTCGATGAAAAAAAAATGCATTAGAACATCAAGAACCATTGATTGACCATCTTATGCCTACTAATATCCGTATGAGGATTTGATTTTCACATCCTTCATGTAGAATTTTAAATAGAATGATCATAGAACACCCTCTCATGTGTTACTTCACAATATTTGGTTGAAATCACATTTGGTATATCAATCAGAGTTTCACGTATCGCTTGCAAAATTTATGGTTAATGAAAGTTTATTGAAAATTTCCATACACCAAGAACATAAAAGAGAACCAAAAATTACCATGGAGATACATTACATCCCTCCTAGGTTGACCGAAGACGAGATAGGAATTTAAAAAGGCTATCATAATTGGAACACGTTTTAGGTTTAACAGCCGTTCAGTACCAATAGAATCTAACATACTACCCTAATTTTCTTCGAAGGTTACACTGAAACCCCAAATGGAAAAACTGATAGAACTATTCAACCAATGACAAAGGGAGCCTAAAATCGAATGAAGGGAAAAGATGAGCAACCACATGATTTCTTTTCTGGGAGACACAGATGTAGTTGAGTTTTCTGGGTTAATGTATACGAATTGGCACTCTAACCGAATTAATTATATTAATGTTGGAGATTCACTTTAATTATAAGTAGGAATACTAAAAAAATTACAGTAAATCGAAGTAATTGAACTGCGTTCACAGGCATCATCGAATGATTGCAATGGGTAGACAAACGGTAAGTGATAATTTGGCGGTATAGCAATGGGACCATCACATTTTATAACTTCAGAAACATAAAAACAATGGTGGAAAAATGTTTCATGCCAATTTCATTGTTGATGGATCGACCATCAGGTCCATCACACTAACAACTAATGATATAAAGTAATATACGTGATACAAATTGATAGTAGAATCGGAGTATGATCCGCAATAATATAAGTAATCGGAATTGCACTAATTTTTTTAGCACAAAATAACAATCTAATTAAATGATGGCTGCACTGCATTTGTAATTTGGAATGCAATCGACAAGTTGATTCTATTCAAACAAGGAATTTCTAGGAGTTCCAGCTTAGGAATTTAGGTTTTCAAGTATGTTGGTATTGTTTGCAACAACTGTGAATGGAAAGTTATCAATAAGCATAGATGAAACTAGATATTGATTCTAGTATACGCACTTACATTGGATATCTTTACAACCAAAAAAATTACTCTCTGGTGTATATATGTCTGTGTACATTCATATATGGACATCCTAATCACCATCTAACAAGAAACCGATCCCATTGACCATAATAATATCGATCAAAGCTTCAAATTCAATTTAAGAAAGATTACCATTCTCCGAGTTTCCCACACTCATCTCATGGTATTCTTGCAAGAAAAGAAATATACAACTAATACCAAAACAACTCATAGCCCCGTGCCATTATGGCACGGGTCATATCCTAGTACTCTTGATTGATAGTATAACTTTATTTAGTCGAAATTCTCCTAACAATGATTATCATCTATGAGTTAGTTTTTGACTCAAGATCATTGGTTTTAAAAATTGTATTTGGCTGTTGGTTCAAGACTTCATGTAAAATATTTCGAATACATTTCTAAATTGAGATTATGTCTTTATGTAGTCTTTGTCTTATCAATCTGTATTTTTTTTTGCTCATTTACCTCTTGTAGATTCTGTAAATTATTTCTTCTAATAAAGCTTTTCTTTCTATCAAAAAGAAATTATCATCTATGAAAATCATGGAAAAAGACTTGCAATGGGAGGAAGTTTTGTTGGCTGGGAAAGCATCCACACGGATGCGTGAACATAGCTTTGGTAATGGCGCAAGCTTCTTTTAGTTTCCTGCCATTGTGACATTAGTTGTCTTTTTTCTGTTTTGCAGGCTCGGTCTAGTTATGTTACGGGGTTTGCTTCATTTATGAATTGTCAGTAATGTGTAACTATTTTAAACATTATATGAAGTCTTTAAGTTGTAAATTTAATTATATTTCTCATAGGAACCTAGGTTTATAAAAGACGACTCTAGCAAACAACTAGGACACAAAAGTGTAAGGGATTGAATTTCCTGGTTGTTTGAGTGTCTCTATTTATAGACTTTCAAGACTTGGGTTGCTTAGAATTCAAGCTAAGATAAATGATTCAAGCAAACACTTTCTATTTTTAGATGAAACTCTTGTTAGGAGTTCAAGTAATCATGTGAGAAGTTTATCTTGGAATTACATAGAAGAATATACATTATGGTCCGGGTACCGGAATCGTACGTGTATAATGATAGTTCGTGGAAAATATTCTTTGAGAACTAACAAGTAATATCGTGTTCATTTAAACACTTAAGACTTGAATCATGATGCACATATACAAGGTGTTTTAGAGATAAAATATGTCCCAAAGGTGACCATGAGAGTTCTAACAACACTGAACGTATTTATGAAATAGTTCATGAGCATCTGTTGATTCGCACTAGCTTGGTATGCAAGGGTATGCGTACCTATGAACTAGTTCGTGAATTTAGATGGCCAAGGTACGCGTACCGAGTATGCATACCCAAAGGCTATTCATGAACTCGGGATCTTGTGGTACGCGTACTAGGTGTGCGTACCTCCTCCCATTCATGAATTCAGAACACCATGGTGCGCTAACTAGGTATGTTTACCTACATATATTCCAGAAACTCAGATATCCATGGTACACGAACTGGGTATGCGTACCTACCCTGAGTCCATATTTCACTAATACTGAAAACTCTCTTTTTGATGTTTGAAACATTCACGTTGCTTGGGAAATTTTCAAATGATCCACAAACATAGTTCTTGAACAATAAATTGTTTTGAACTAAGATTGTTAATGACCTATGAATATCCATTGCTTGAATCATATTTCGAGATGTTTGACAAGACAAGCTTGACTCGAAACTTCCTATTTGCAATATCTACTAGAAGCCATACGACGTAGTCTTTATAGATATAATGATAATACTTGTGAATAAATAGAATGGTTCAGTCTTCATATACCTCTTTGTTGATGAAGTTCTCCAAATGTTTCCGTTTAATCTTCAATCTTCGAGGGTTATTCAGTGATGTCTGATACAAAACTACCATACTCCAATCCTAGTCCGAGACTTGACTTAAGTAGACTACAAATCAAGATATAGCTTTGTGCATCTAACATTGACAACAAGTTTGAGATAACAAAACTTGCAAGTTCGACCGAGCAGTGCTCTAACAAAGTTCTTGGAAAAGGTAATGAAGAAGGTAATAATGAACAAAAAGGTAATGATATATAAAATAGTGTTGACGGTGAACAAGGTGAAGGTGCAAAGGGAAAATAAGGATAAAAAACCAAATAAATCTATAGATTCATACATTCCCCCCTCTCACTTGAAGAAGAACCAAACCCAAAGATGGTGGACGTATGCTTTTTGGATACAAAGACTCATGGCCTATGAAACCTTCTCTATGATCGTAAGTAATCTCAAACTTACATTTTGTTATAATCTGGTTTAAGTATTATCATTATTATATAGGTCTATAGGTATTTGGACACTATCTCTGAAATAAGCATCCGAGTGAAGTAGAGCTAAACTCTTATAGTAAGTTTGGAATCGAGATTTTCTACTCTTCTCCAACATCAAAACTTTATGAACCATATTATTCATAGGATTATGCAAAATTAAATCCAGTGTACACCTCATGTTGAATGTAACTTCTAAAGGAATATCGACAGCTTTTAAACACTCAATCCTTCTTAAGTACTAATGCAATCATTTTTACCTAATTTCAGTTTTGGAATTAATATCACACTTATGTCTTGCCAGTCTGTCCTTTACAATTTGTCAATCCACGTGTCTGTTCTGCATTAGCTATCTTGTATGTGGCTATGGATTGGTTAACTGTGTGTAGTTGTGTGTGTCTGTAAGAAGAGTATTTAATACTCTTGTCTATGTCCTGTCTCTATAAGCTGTGTTGTGTGATTAATGAGAAGTAATGAAATGTTATCTTGGTATTAGATCTGAGAATTATTATTCTCAGGTGTACTCTATCCAATTTTTTCCTCCATTAATGGAGTTTCTTGAGATCTTTTCTCTGTTTGAGTGATTTCTTTTGCACTATGTTTATCAAATCACTCGTTTTACCTCAAGATTATTCACATCTGGATCTGTGTGTTCTCTATTTTCTTGATTTCTTCTTCTCTATTGATCTTTCTTGATTAAGATTTTCTTTATCATTTCAATTTTTTGTTTACTATCATGGAAAATCGTTCAATCTCCAAAGTTCCTCTCAATCAATTAACTGGAATTGTCAATTTCAAATTCAAAGAAGACATTTTTCTCACCTGGAAGTCTGTCAATCTTGCTCTACTCAATAAATTTAGGGTTGCTGATTATGTTACTGGTGAACGACGATGTCTTGAGGAGTTTACATCTCGTAATCATGTTAATAACCAAATTTTCAATCCAGCTTACACTCTGTGGTAAGATGAAGATTTGACTATCATTCATTGGCTCAATTCTACTGTGTCTGAGTATGTTTTTCCTTATTTTGCTGGTGCGGCTACTTCACATGAATTATGGAGCAATATTGAGAATAGATTCTCTCAAGTTTTAGTTACTCATACAATTCAACTTCGAACAAAGTTACAATCCATCAAATTAGGTAATGATTCTATCACTACCTATCTAAATGAAATCAAGAAAGTTGTTGATGCATTAGCTGTTGCTGGTTCTATTGTTAGTGATAGTGAGATTGTAGTAAACACTCTATCTGGATTGCGCTCATCTTTTGATACTTTCGCTACATCTATTAGAATTCGTTATCCTCCTGTCACTAGTGTAGAACTACATAATCTACTGCTAAGTCAATAAATTGTTATCAAGTCTAGATCTAAGTATGTTATAGCAGAATCTGAAAGCAAGGCTTTTCTGGCATCCAGAGGATTTAATCAAAATTCTCAATATTCTTACCAAATGAGAGGTGGTTATAATCATCATTCTAGAGGTAGAAGAGGTTATCATCATTCTCACCTAGAGGTTATTCTCCAAAGATTACTAGACCTTTGAGTGTAATGTCAGCTCCTCCTCCTCCTTCTTTTACTCCTGGAGATCCTATATAACATGTCAGATTTGCTTCAAAGTTGGTCATTCAGCTGCTGAATGTCCAAATAGGCTCAATTTTACTTATCAAGGCCGTGCTCCTCCTCAGAATTTACATGCTATGTGAAAAAGCGGGGGTACAACAACCACACCCAATATTTCACTTAACAATCTGTATGGACAAACTCCAAAATACTTTTTAGAGAATCAACTAGACAGTCAGACTCAATCTAGATAAAAAGTATATCAAAGAGTTTATATCTCAATCTCTCGATTTGATATATACTCAAGCAAATAGAAATCTATGAGTCTTTATCAAATACTAGAGAGATAACTTGGATGGTACCAAAGACCAATATCCAAGTCTCAATCAATTTAAATCAACAACCAAAAGGTCGGATATTCTAATTGATTGAACAACGCACAACCTGTGATATTTCAATTGTATAAACAAATATAATGCGGAATAGAAATAATACATACACCAGAATTTTGTTAACGAGGAAACCGCAAATACAAAAAAACCCAGGTACCTAGTCCAGATTGAACACATACTGTATTAAGCCGCTACATACACTAGCCTACTCCAAATTAACTTCGGTCTGGACTGTAGTTGAACCCCAACCAATCTCACACTGATCCAAGGTACAATTATGCTCCTACGTCTCTGATCCCAGCAGGATGCTACGTACTTGATTCCCTTAGCTGATCTCACCCACAACTAAGAACGACCCAAAGTCGAAGACTTTAATAAACAAATCTGTATCACACAGAAAAGTCTACGGTAATAGATAAATCCGTCTACCACGAATATACCTACGAGTTTTTGTTTCGTCTTTTGATAAATCAAGGTGAACAAGAACCAATGATAACCCAGACTTATATTCCTGAAGAACATCCTAGTATTATCAATCACCTCACAATAATCTTAATCGACGCAGCGAAAAAAGATATTGCGGAATCACAAACGATGAGATGAAGTGTTTGTGATTTCTTTTCTATCTTGCCTATCGGAGATATAAATCTCAAGCCAATTATTCTAATTGTACTCGCATTTATAGAAACAACAAGATCAGATCACACAACTACAAGAAAAGTAGTATCGGTCTGGCTTCACAATCCCAATGAAGTCTTTAAGTCGTTAACCTGGTTTAGAGAAGAAAACCCAAGGTTAAAGGAGAATCGACTCTAGCTTATGCAACTAGTATCACACGTAAGGTGTGGGGATTAGGTTTCCCAGTTGCTAGAGTTCTCCCTTATATAGTCTTTCAAATCAGGGTTTGCAATCAATATTATCTTGGTAACAAAGCATTCAATATTCACCGTTAGATGAAAACCTAATTAGATTCAAGCTAATATTTCTCAATCGTTGGATTAAAACCTTAGCTTGTTACACACAAATGAAATGTCCAATTTTGGGTTTATGTAACCGTTACCAAACATTGACATTTGTTGGTTCAACAATAGTTAACCAAATGGTTAGCCATATGAGCAATTTCATATCAACCATATTTATCTTCACCATAACTAGTTCAAATGACTCAAATGAACTAGTTAGAAAGTTGTTCAATTGCTTAGATCTTATGTAACTACACAAGACACAATCGAAGCAAAAACGGTTTGATTCACTCGAATCGGTTCATGAACTTTATAACCACGGTTTGTAAAAGCATTCCTTAGTTTATATAAACATGATTTCAAGAACAACCGATTTTAGATATAACCTACTCAAGTTCGCGGACTGGGTTCGCGGACTTAAACTCACGGAAGGAGTTCACAAACTCCAGCAGAAATTCTCGGGTTGAGAACTTCCGCCAGTTCGCGGACTTGGCTCACGCCACATTCCGTTTCTCTTGATCAACAAAGTTCGCAAACTTTGGTTCAAGGAATAAGGACTTATACATATATGTGTTTCCACAACAATGCTTATATCCTACCAAAGGTTATGTAATCTAAACTCTCATTTCAATCATTGAAACATTCTCAGAGGACGTTATATAGCCGTTATTCATAGAACATTTTTCGTCAGAGCAATTTTAAAAGTGATTGAAACATAACATGACATTCGTCACTAGGTAAAGATGAATTTGACTAAAGCGAAACCTTACCAACACATATTTCGAGAAATAGATAGGCGAGATAAACTCGGCTCGAAATAACAAATGTGTATAATGAAAGTCTATATATTAAAACGACTTTTGTCTCAAGAATAAGAGATAGAGTAAATAGACTTTTGAGTTACAGATAAGTTCAAGTCTCCATATACCTTTTAGTCGATGAAGTTCCACCAGTTCCTTGAGTAGTCCTTCGTCTTGTATGATGATTGCCATGGAGTCTTGAGCTCAACTACACTTTCTATCCTAGTCCGATACCGTTATCTATAATAGGCTAGAAATCAAGACTTATAGTTTTGATCACTAACATTGACAAACATGCTTGAGATAGCAATGCATGCAAGTTCGACCGAGCAATGCTCTAACACTATGTCAGCTACTTCTAATATTTTTGGTGAGAACCCCTGATATGCTGATAGTGGAGCCACAAATCATATTGTTAGTGATCTTTCTTTACTTGATGACTATACTTCCTATGATGGTTATGAATACATCCAAACAGCTAATGGAGAAGGTATGCCAATTTCTTCTGTTGGTTCTGTATCTTATCCCACTGCCAGTAAACATTTCACTTTACATAATGTTTTACATGTTCCTAAGGCATCTAATAATCTCCTATATGTGCATCAATTCACTACTCAAAATAATTGCACTATAATATTTTCTCTAACTGCTTACACTGTACATGATCTTCACTCTGGGAAATTCTGTTGCAGGGCTCTCATCTCAATGGTCTCTATCCAATCAACTTCAACCAAAAAATCAAACCACCACTCATGGCTCTACTCATGGCTCTCTAACTGTAATAAAAACGCCACTCTTTTGTGAGTGTTGTCAGTTAGGAAGGTCTCACAAATTTCCTTTATTTGTTTCTCTACATTGTACTTCCAAACCAATAGAAATTCTACATATGGATCTTTGGGGTCCTTCTCCTGTAATGTCAAACATTGGTTTCTTGTACTATGTGAATATAGTGGATGATTACTCTAAATTGTGTTGGTTATTTCCTCTCTCTACAAAGTCTTATTTTAAGACAGTTTTCTATAACTTTAAAACTCAAATTGAAAATCAGTTGAACTACAAAATAATTACCATAAGAACAGATGGTGGAGGAGAGTTCATTAATAATGAATTGGCTGATTTTACTGCCACTCATGGTATTCAACATGAATTTACCTGTCCATATACTTCAGAACAAAATGGAGCTGCAGAAGCTAAGCACAGACATATTTTGGATATTGGTAGAACCTTTCTCATCAAAGCTGGCTTACCTGATAGTTTTTGGGTTGAATACTTCATGACTGCAAACTTCACTATCAACAGATTACCTGTCAGAAGTCTTAATTTCATCTCTCCTTTTGAGAAATTGTTTCACAAAAGTCCAGATTATTCATTTCTTAGAAGTTTTGGTTGTTCCTGCTATCCTTGGCTTAGACCATATACTTCATCAAAACTGGCACCTAGAAGCTCACCTTGTGTTTTTCTTGGTTATGGATCTCAGCAAAAGGGTTATAGATGCTTAAATCCTATCACTGGCAGGGTTTATATTTCAAGACATGTTACATTCAATGAAGATTTGTTTCCTTATTCAGCTATTATGTATGCTTCTTATGCACCATCCATTCTCAGTTTTGAGTCTTTTGGCAATGATACTACTCCATTACAAGTTACTTCTGATGCTACTACCATTTCAGTTGCTTCTAATACTTCCTTCCCAGTTGCTGGTGAATTAGATGATGTTCAGAGAGTTGTTGCTTCTTCTACCCCAACTGAGTGTTCAACTGTTGTTCAGACTGATTCATTGCCATCTCTTCAAAGTACTCCAGTGGCTGTTCAAAATGCTCACAATATGCAGACAAGGGGAAAATCTGGTATTACTAAACCTAAAATGTATTTTGCTACTAAACATCCTCTACCTGCTTCTTATCTTAGTACTGCCATTCCTGTCACTCCAACTTGCTTTTCTTAAGCAATCAAAAATCCAAAATGGAAAGTTGCTATGGTTCAAGAACATGATGCTTTACAAACAAATGGTACATGGACCAAAGTTCCTCATTTTCCTGGTCAAAATATTGTAGGCTGAAAATGGCCCTACAGAATCAAGCAACATGATGATGGTTCTATTGACAAGTTCAAAGCAAGACTAGTAGCTAAGGGTTATCATCAGCACGAAGGTCTTGACTACAATGAAACTTTCAGTTCTGTGGCCAAACCAACTACTATCAGACTCATTTTTATCTCTAGCTATTCATTTCAATTGGGAGATTCAACAACTTGATGTAAGCAATGCTTTTCTTCATGGTGATCTCCAAGAAGAAGTATATATGACTCGGTCTCAAGGGTTTGTTGATCCTGATCACACTGACTATGCATGCAAACTTCATAAGCCAAATCCATGTCTTTCACCTACATCTCTACTATTCAACAGCTTGCAGACATATTTACTAAAGGCTTACATGCTCCACGATTTCATCTTCTCAAAGACAAATTGAAGGTTTTTAGTCTTTCAGCTTTCAAACACCTTCATTTTGCGGGTGTGGGGGGGTGGGGGTGGGTAATAGCACGCTTATATCTTGCCATCCTGTACTTTACATTTTGTTAATCCACGTGTGTGTTCTGCATTGACTATCTTGTATGTGGCTATGGATTGGTTAACTGTGTGTGGTTGTGTGTGTCTGTAAGAAGAGTATTTAATACTCTTGTCTATGTCCTCTCTCTGTAAGCTGTGTTGTGTGATTAATGAGAAGTGGTGAAATGTTATCTGGAATGAAGTAAATCTTAGTCCATCATTCTCTTTTGTCGTAATCTTTCATTATCCATACTTAAAAACCGATAACAGAGTTACTAAAAAGCATGGATAGACACCCATCTGACACACCAATATTTCTATATACATGTTTATTGACGTCTATTTCGTCTGGTTGTGGGATTTATGTGGTAATTTCTTCACTTAGGAAATAGAAGATTAAACTGCGAACCCGTAGAAAGTTCCATTACAAAACACTTTGTACAATTTTGGACTATAACAAAACATATAAGGGATATCTTGAATTTGTTTCCAGACATTGGATCTAAACAGATAAATGGAAACTTCATATTGGTTGGGATTTGTATAACTTGTCATACGTACGTTTGTAATTATCATTCTTTGTGTCGTGACCAAATCCATGTATGCTCGCTCGGAAGCGAATCCTGACTAGAGATTATAGAAAGCCATTCTTTTGAAACAAATTTGAGTTTGAACAGGGTTTTCACTGATAAACACACTAGAATTTGACTTAACAGATCAATGTTGCTACTAACCAGAATTGATGATGCTGAAGATATATGCGTCAACGATAACGAATTCTCATTTGATAATTTTTCAGAAGAAAGTTATTCGGGGGATCCATGCAAATTGAGCCATTACACGAGCCCACAAAGTTCACTCACCAGTTCTGTGTTAGCGAGTGAGGACTCTATTTTCTTTATGCGTCCTTCGATACCATCAAGTAATGGTGATGTTAACGGATCATATCTGTAGCGTATACTTCACCACCACATGTGAGCACGAGCTGTGAAGGATAATAGTCCCACATTTCTAATATCCCCGGTCCTCTTAATAAACACTAAATATAATATGGAAGGGACATTCCATGCCCATTAGCAATTGTTTTGAGTTGGATGCCCGCAGACTTTGAAATTGGAAGCAAAGCCGTGTATGTATGCGAGTATGCCCAACAACTACCCATACAACGAAGGTCCACGTGTTAGAGGCCCCACAGAGGGTGTCTTACATGTGAGGGGATGTATGAAGAATCATAGTCTCACATTGCTAATACCCCTTTAATAAACAGCTAATATAATATAGAAAGGCCACTCCACTTGTTGCCAATTGATTTGAGTTGAATGCTTGCAAACGTGGGAATGTTATATATGCCCCTAGTATCCATGGGCTTTGCAAGAACACCCTTCAGGGGCAATTTTACAACGGGCTTAATATCCCCAAGATGTTGATGTCCGATTTTAACCTCAACTTTACTTAACCTTCCACCTCTTCTTCTTCTCTCAGGAACCAGTCGAGACGCCAGTCTCCATTGATGTTACCAGTACCACCAACATCTCTATCGCCATCACCACAACCAACACCACTAGCGCTTTCTTCCAAATCCCACCACCACCGCAACATCTAATACTGAACTTTCATCGCCGCCACAGTCAGATCGATAACAAACAGAGATGGTGGTTTTCGACTTCAATCAAATCTCGAAATCAAACTTCATAAACACCATCAATAGATATTCTTCTTCTCATTTTAACTGTAATTTCTGCATCAATTGAAGATTCAAGCGATCAAGATAGAGTTTTAGGTTTTCAATTTCGGTTTCAGATTTGAATGGAGATTTTAATTTTGACAATGAAGACGATGATGAATAATGGCTTGAATTATTATAGATGGGATCCGATATCTTGTCAAAATAGGGACGAAACTGAGCTGCTAATGTTCTCTGGTGAAGAATATACACTATACAAAACTAATCCGGTGAAGAATCAACGAGGAAATAGTTTTCAAAACTTAGATCTGGTGAGGAATCGACGAGAAATGTTTTCTTTAGCGAGAAATCAACACCACCACCGTTTCAATGATGACCACCACCGTTTCAACAACAACAACTTCCTTTTCTAGGTAAAAAATGGAAACTAAGGTTATGATTTTGAGATTTGCAATTTAGAGTAGGTTTTAATTTCTGAACATTTTCGATCTTTGTTGCACAGACTTATCAAATGGAGATGGAGTCTTCATGGATCGATACAATCGATTGTGTATTGATGATTTTTACATTACAAAGGTCAGATTCAAACCATGAGACGGAGTTTCAAGACAATAATTAAGTGCAGAATGGGTTCTCAGGTAGCAAATTCAAATAAGGTTAAATGGATTTGTGTGGTGGTTGTATATGGCTCAGTTATGAGATGGGAAGTTGCTGGCTGTGTTTGGTGGTCAAATGGGTGTTGATTGATTTGGTTTTGGGTTCGAGTTGGTGGTCACAAAACAGATGAAGGAATAAGATGTTGCTACTGTAGTTGTGAGATTGAGACTCATAGAGAATTAGATATGGTTTTCAATGAGGGAAGATGGTGTTCATGGATGCAACAATTTCTTTATATCATATTTCTCTACAGGCAACAAAAACATGAAGAATGAGGGATACAGATGATGAGGAAATCAATAAAAAGCTTGTGTCAATATTCTCGAGTTGAATTGTTGGCATGAAGGAATATATAGATGGGTATTGACAGTGTCGCGTCCATGGTTGATTATTGGCTTCTATTTACTATTGATGTGTGCGTATGGATTGGATTGGAGAATGTTTGGTATCGTGGGTGTGCTCGAGTCTAGTTATCTTTTGGTACTTATGAAGTGGCTGGAGCTCGCAAGAGTTCTGTAATAACCAAACTATGGTCCGTATTATGAGAAGCTTGTGGCTCGATGTTATATGATATCGATTGAATGTGGGATATTGGCTTGACTGAGATGTAGATAGTTGTTGTGCAGAGAATGGGAAGTGACCAGTGGTTTTGAACGGATGAAGTAATTGGAAAATAAAGTTGCGAGAAGTTACGATATATGTGTTGGCTTAATTGCATTGACGGAACTGTGTTTGAGTGAGACGAGGCATTTGGGTCTGAACTGATTGCTAAATACATGTTGATGGTGCAATTTTGGTACTGCAATGTTGATTCCACATCAACAAGGAAGCAAAGAAGTCCTTAAGATGGTACTACAATTTTGGAGCTGCATCCAAGGGAAATCAATAGCATCCCGAGCAAGTCTCACTTAGAAATTGGTATCTTATAACTCTAGTTGATAAGTTCTACAGTTATATGTCTATTGGATGTGATTTTGAAATGTTGTATAGATGAATCTGTGGTGCAATGGTAGCACAACTGACTATATGTCAGAAGATGTGTGTTCGACTCACACTAGGTTCACTTTTTTGTGTACAATTTTTATTTTTTGGATACAACTTGAGATAGTTGCCTCCATATATGAAGACAACTTGTGCTAGTTGCCTCCATATTTGGAAACAACTTTGGCTAGTTGCTTCCACTTTTGAAGACAACTTTGTGCTAGTTGCCTTCGCTTTTGAAGCAACTTAAGCTAGTTGCCTCCACTTTTGGAGATAACTTGAGTTAGTTGCCTCCGCTATAGACACTATTTATTGGAGACAACTTGAACTAGTTGCCTCCACTTTTGGAGACAACTTGAGCTAGTTGCTTCCGATATGGACACATGGTAGTGGTGGTCGTTGGTGGCGGCGGTGGTGGTTGACGGCGGCGGTGGGTGGCGGTTATTTACGACGGCGGTGTGATTGGTGGAGGACATTGGTGGTGTTGGTTAGCGGCGGCGGTGGTTGGTGGTGGTTGGCGGTGGTGGACAGTTGTGGTGGTTGGCGGCGGTGGTGGTTGGTGGTTAGCGGTGGTGGACAGTGGTGGTTGGCGGTGGTGGTGGTTGGTGGTGGTGGGCGGCGGTGGACAATGTTGGTGGTGGTTGGCGGTGGACGGTGGTGGCGGGTAGTAGAGGTAGTTTTTTTTTATTTTTTTTGAATAATGGTTAGCCTTTTTTGTATATACACTATATAAAAAAGGGTATTTTAGTAATGTATTAAGCTTAGGGATATTTATAAAGTTCAAAAGGGTATATTTGCAAGGGGCCTCATAGTAGGGGTATATAGATAATGTTCCCCTTGCAAACTTTAACTCGAGCTGCTTACGGTTAGGAGCTGAATACTCCAAGGTTCGCAAAAAAAAGCACCAGAATTTTAAACGACATATTAAAGGTAACCTTGAAATACTTGAAATATTGACCGAATTTTAAGTGACGTATCAAAGGTAACCTTGAAATACTTGAAATATTGCAGCAATATTTTCTTGTTTTTGATCCTCTTGCTGCCTTTCCTTTTCGTTATTATGTTACTTCTTTTGTTCTTGTACGAAGATGAACACGACCGTATGTTCTTTTCCTTGATCCTCTTCATCTTCTTCTTCCTATCTTATGGTTTGCATAATTGTTAATAGAATCCAAAGACAGTTTTCTTAGTATATTTGGTGGAATATGTCGACACGGGTTTGCTTAGTCTCCCCACGGGCCTGAATCCGCTCAGGCCCTCGGCCCATCTATAAACCAGAAGAAACCAGAAATGTAACTAAGCTAGAAAACTTGGGCACATATCATTCAGAGACCTATTCAAACAGAAAAGTGTATCTTTTTCAGAGTGATGGTTTAACAATAAGGACGTGACCGGGCATCCTTAAAAATGGTTCAGTCACCCGTCAAAAAGATATGGAGCGTGAAGCACAAACTGGGAGAAAAAGCTTTGCAAAACTTAAACAAAAAGTTACAAGAATCATGTATGTTGATCACTAGAGCATTACAGAGCACGGACATCTCAGCACTGTCGTCGAGGTAAAGATTCATCATCTTCCTGCAATTAGGCCAACAATTTGACCCCAAAAAAAAAAAGGAAAGAAAGAAAGAAAGCTACATATGCACACAACTAACACAAGAAGCTTTCAATATCTCTTCTCCTGTTAATGGTACTCAATCCTCAGTCAGGAAGAGGAGGATGGACCTTGTCACTAGCAGCTTATTATCCAAAACCCCTCCTTCCCCTGCCCCTTCCCCTACCACCTCTTCCCCTTCCTCTGGATCCCATCCTACCATGGTCTCTTCCATCTTCCTCCCTTTCAAAACTGAACATGCTCATCCGAATCTTCTCTGCTTCCGACATTGGGGCTTCTCGTGCCTAAATAAACAGGAAACAAGTCAAATTAACTACAGCAACAATGAAGACATCAATCAGTTAGAAAGCCAAGGGCAACAACTAAAAATTCATACATGGATATCTTCCAGATCCAATTGATTTTGCAGTTGCCGAGCGAGCTCCTCATCCTTGCTAATGTCGTGAAACTCATTTTGAACTAAAGGCTTCACACCACCTTTTCTTCTCTCCCATTCTTCAAGAGTCAAAACAGCTTGCTCTTCTTCTCTACCTTTCCCTTTATGTCTTGGACCTCTGAAGTTTCGATCCCCTCGAGTTGGCGGCTGACTCATTTTCTGTAGAAGTTTTTGTGCAGCAGCTTGATTTTGAACAGGAACAGCTTCAACAACTGAGAATAGACATTTGCATCAGTGTGATATTAAACTGAGAATAGACATTTGCATCAGTGTGATATTAAGAATCTAAAACTGTTAAATTATCACCTGCAGACAGAGATTTTACCTTCTTTTGGCCTGGATACAGAGCTACTTGGTTTATCATCAGTTTTTCCAGTGATTGGAGTTGTCCCCACATCAGAACGCCCTCCCTCTTGCTTCAAATTGAGGTTCTGGTTTCTTCCCAGTTCTCTAGAATCAGAACCTTCACTCAATTTCACTGCACTAGGCACATGAGATTTCAAGATTGACTCTGCATGATGCAAAAATTACCTGTTCTCGTGAGTTGCAATTAAGAGCTGAAAATAGTAACTTTGAAGATGTTTAAACAGACATGAACGAAAAAACTTGATCTGACATATGGCATGATTGATACAAGTTAGCTGGTAAGGAGTTTTTACCAGAAGATAAAACAGAAGAGAAAACACTACATACAGAAGACACATGTGACGTGTAAAATCCTCCGCAAACTCAGCGCAAAGTAATCTAAAGGTCAACTACTCACCAGATGAACTGCGGTTTTGAGCAAATTGATGTGGGCGTGACCCAATTTGCAACTTCTCAAATGCCGGAGGACCGTCATCACCACTTTTCTGAGACTGCTTTATGGACGAACGGGAAAAACCTGAGTATTTCCGGCTCATCTCCCATTCTTCATAAAGGGATTGAACAACACCACCTAATACAGTTACCACTTTCGGATTCAAACATAATATTCCGTTACGCATCACTACTTTATTATCCAGAAGAACCTACATACAATCAACGAACAAGCAACTAAGGTTTGCTGGAAGCTACAAATAACTTCTTGTAAAACATGACACCAAACTCAACTAAATGTGGTATTGTATCAATTTCAAGTTTACTGGAGGTCCTTGAAGAGACAACAACATTCAGTAATGAGCACCAGCCACCAGCAAATAAGTTACCTAAAACACCAAATTCCAAACTATAAAACCTGAAGGTACATAAACAACCCAAAAGCCTAAACCCACAGTCACCAAACCACCCCAAATTTGCTACATTTCATCTAAATCCATTAAGACTTAAAAGTGTTTCCCCAAAAGGGCTCTATACTTGGGTTTCAATAATTTACCACTACTACGAATTTGTGACATAACTTACCAGTAAATCAATAATATCTATCAAACAAATAACACTAACAAATTAAACAGATTTAGCAAAATTTGCAATCAGAACTAGTAATAGTACCTTAGTCCCAGGAACTATATCACCATGTATTGAAGGCACCTGAGAGTACTCAATACCAACAATTTGTGAGTATCCATCTGTAAGACCTAATCGAAGAAGACGCTTACTCCCTGAAGTTCCCGAAGAAGCTTCAATATTACTCTGATAGATATCTCTTACTGAAACTATCTGCAAACATTACAAAACAAATTAAACCCCAATTTAACCTAAAATGACTCAATGTGGAACTTAATGATGTTAGAAGAAGAAAGTTTACCTGTAAAACTTTACGGCCATGAAGATAAGAACTTTTTCTGTCATCAGGTAAAGATTTACCTCCAATGATTTTTAAATCCATGTTTAAAAGAAGCTCTGATTCAATAGAATCAGCGGAAACCCTATTGTTTACTGTAGAGATATGATTGTGGATTTGAGAACTGATTTCTTCAATGTTTCTGAAACACCATCCTTTGCGAATTAGGGTTTCTACTATCAGCGAAACTGTGTTCTCCATTTCTTTTTCTCGGAGATGGTAGAATTTTTGTTCCTTCTCTGTGTTTTTGCGGGAAAGAAAAATCACCTTACTTATTAGAGAACGAGACGTTTTTTACTTACAGATGTAACGGGCCGGTCCGGGCCGGGCTAGCTATATAAAAATTCTTTTTTCACGGCTTTCAGTCACAATTAATCTTGTGACGTCTTTCAAATTTGGTGGCTTTCCTGCCACTACCAACACTTCATCATCTGCTTCCACTACCAGCACTATCTGAAATATATAAATTTCCAATGAATTTGACACCACCTGTTCTAGAGTTAATTTTAAAAATAGTGTTTACATCATGTTCGATGAAATGTCTGACTGAAACTGTGATGGCTTTATAATCTTTATGTGTTTTTTGTTTTAGTTACTTTCACATGTAACTTTGTTTAATGGTGTTTAGGTACTAGCTGGATAAAGTATGCCGAAACTAAGAAGGCAATTGGACAAGAAGAAGAAGGAGAAGGTTAAATTTAGAGCTCCAGGTATTCCTCATGATGTAGTTGTACAAATATTACACAAATTACCAGTTAAATCTTTGCTCAGATTCAGCTGTGTTTGCAAGTTATGGTTTAATACAATTGTAGTTGATCATCAACGATTCAATAAATCCCACTATGCTGAATCCCAAAAGAATCCTATTCTTATATTTACTTTCCGACCTCCACAATCTGAAGAATACTACATCGAATGTGCTCAACCACCAAAAAGTGGAATATACTGGGGAAACTTGTTCTATTTGGAAAAATCCAATCATGGTAATGTTGATATTAATGGTCGCCTTCTTCTACGAAATATAGCAGCTGTGAGAAGGAGAAGTTTTAAGTATATGGTTGGGTATTGTAATGGCTTGGTATGTTTCAAAAGCAGTAGTCAGTTTGGTTCACATCCATGGCTTTATTTTTTAGTTGAGATTTACAACCCCAGTAGGCTGGAGAAATTAAGCATCATCTCTCGTATCTGTTGTGATTTTGGAACAATTTTTGGGTTTCAATTTGGATATGACATACTCAACAACGAATACAAGGTAATGTATATCATGCAGTGCAATGAAGCTGATGCTCGTGATGATGATTATTGGTGGTCTTTGCGTTACTATAAATATTTTATCTTCACAGTGGGTAGTAGTAAGCCATGGAGACAAATCAAACATCCAAAGCCAAAACTTCATCCGATAATTTACTCTGAGTATCATCTTGGTAGCAAACCACCCGTCTCTTGCAATGGAACTCTTTTTTACGAGATGGTAAATGATGAAGAAGAATGTGAGCTGGTATCGTTTGATTTCCATGATGAGCAGTTTCAGGTGATTAAACTTCCGGACGATGATATATTTGTTCTGCACTATAACAGCGGTAACTGTTATCAATTGGAGTATGAAGGGTGTTTTTGTTTTGCACGCATGGAGAAATTTGATGCTCGTAACGGCAAGGTTGAACTTTATATACTGAAAGACAAAAGTAAACAAGTTTGGGTGAAGGAAACTATTGAATTCTATCTTCCAACAACGGTACGAAATCCTGCTGCTCCTTGCAACTACAAGTATACTACATTTTCTCAAACGGACGAAGGTGTTACCAGTACTCGTATTATGTGTTTATCTAACCAGATTTTTCTGTACTGGAGGTTGACTGGCAAAAAGAATAGTCATGTTATCCAGTTATACAATGTTCACTCGAAAGAACTGAAAGAAGTAAAGCATCCAAGTGAAGGTGATAGAAGTAGCTATGATTATCACATATCTAGTCATGTTGAGAATTCGCTTTCTTTGAAAAACTTAGCGACGGCCAAAGGAAACATAATACCCGATGGATTTATGTGGTCGTCCTTTGAAAATATATGTGACCTTTTCAGCCAAACACCAGCAAGTTATCCGGCAGTGCTTTCATTTTATGATACCATGCATATCTGTAAAGAAGAAGATAACTACAATGAGATTTATTTTTAGTTAAGAATGAAGTTTCTTTTTAAATAAGGGTGCATGATCCTTGTTGTTTGTTATATTTTTTTGATGGATCATACAGAATCTTACATGCTATTGCTAAACAACTACTATTTGAATAGAAACTTACATGTCTGTCCTTTGACTGGGCTTTTAGGGATTGTGCACCTTCATTTTGGTTTCTTACAACTATGTATTCATGATAGTACTTTTTACTGACTTTGTTTAAACATCGAAGAGTTATTTCTACAGATGCCACAGTTAGACAAGTTCTTTACTTCTTTTTGTTGATTTGTGTATTAGTTAGCGGCCCGGCGACCAGTATTTGAGTTAACACGAAGAGAGTATAAATTTAAAACCGTGCATGAGACTTTAGTAGCATCATTATGTTTTAAAAGTCGATAACATTATTTAAAAGTTAACAACTATCGGCAGTTTGCCCATGGATGAAAAGCATACCTGCCGAATGCAAATGTTTGTCACATACACCTCATGTGGTTATAATAATCAAAAGGAAAATAGTGCTCAATTACAAACGTTTGGCCTGCAGGGCTAGAAAACAAGTGAATTCAATGATTTACAAATTACAACACACAAACTGGTTCCTAAACAAAAACACATTAGCTATGAAACGTGCATATTGGAATGGCACATAACAAACCGGTGATGCTTGGTTGATGCATCACATTTCAATCTCAACCTCATTCTAGAAACTGTCAGAAACACTCCTTAAAATGTAATCCAGCATTGAAAGAGAAATATTAGACAGACCAAATACAACCCACTCTCTCAATATATATATGTTGTCTTAGGTAGAGAAGTGCTGTGCAGTAGTGTGACAAGATGCAGCTGGAGCTGTTGGTACAGGGTAGTGCAGCTGCTACTGAACATGATGGAGTTGTGGGTCTGGTAAGATTGTTGGAGCTGAGTTGCAGGTGGTGGATGCAGTTCAAGATGATGTTGCAAGTGGGGTATGAGCTGAATGGGTTAGCTGGTGTTGCAGAAATGGCAAGAGACGAAGCTGCTGTTGGATTCATCAACCCCAGTGCTCAGCTCTCATAAATTCTGCTGCTGCACTCGTCCACCCTAAAGAAGATGAAACAAGTTGAACCTACAACCGATGTTTCAAGTTAAGAAAAATCAGAAAGGGCACAAAGTAGGTGATGATGAATTTCTTTTCTTGTTTTAATAAATAGCGTTTGCAATAACAAACAGATTTGAGAAGTGTAACATACCTTATTAATGACTAGTGATTCCAAATTTGGTGAGAACTTTAGAAAGTTGAGTAATGTGTCCATTTGCGGGTAACGAATATCATACACTTCCAAGCTGATCAAATTGTGAAAGGTAGGGAAACTTGTAGACATAACATTCGCGAGCTTGAGAATCTAATTACAAGGCACGCAAATAAAAGATACTGAAGTGAAAACAAGAGATATAGAATACCGGAGGAAAAAGAATTGACCATTGGTTAGAGGCATGACAGATTGGCGGTGTAAACAAACAAATCCAAGAGAACTTCACACCTCAATGTCAATGGAGAGGAGAATGAAACATATAATCTCCAGTCTAACTAGGTTCTGTTCTCTTCTTCTTTGACATGGGCGGGAACTCTAACCAGGGAAGATTTTTGTGGGCATTTCTAAATGTGTTTGGTTTCCAACTGACGTCATGGTGGAAAAAATAGCAGAATTCGAAATTATCAATATACTATTTCTACCCCGTAATACCAAGAACTGATGGAATAGCTTTTCTAGACACACTAAACTCAGTGGTACAGAAAATAACACACAGATTTGCATTCTTATGCTTGTTTTAAGATCGTAGCAGCATCACCAAGAGTCAATTAAGGGATCTATAATTTATATAGGGAGGTTGAAAATTTTGTCAAAGAGACCTTAAATCTCTTCTCTTTGGTCGATCAATCAAACCATCTTACTAGAACTTATAAAATTCTACAAAAACTATCTCTGTAACAGCAGACTAATATGAAACAAAAACAGACAATAACAGGAATTTGTACTGCAGCAAAAAACTACGCCCCAAAAATATACAGACTACAAATTCATAGACTCTAAAAATTTAACTAAACCTATAATAATAAAATTCTGGACATTAAACCCTACGCAAAAATGCTGGTCTGTCAGAGTATCTAATCTCACCACCTACTTTCCAGAGAAGATCCTCAGTAGCTAACTCATCCACTAAGAAGGTTATTTCTCTAGAACATGAGATATCCGTCTGGCCAAGTTAGATGAGAAGACCCAAGGTACTATATAGAATAACATAGTCAGCCAAGATTCTGAGAAAGAAACACTAAAAGTAAGCAAGCATACCTTAAAGTAAGCACCTGACATTTTCAAGAGCTTTACATTGCTGAGCTTCAATACAAACTCAGATAAAGGACCAACTCTGCTCTTTATGTCGCCATAGTTGTAGTACAACTCTGCATCATGTAGCAATGGAAAACTATTCACAACAAAATCTTCCGGTAGCCAATCACAGAAAGTGAAGGACCTTAGATTTGGTGCATCGATCTTGACCTTGACAAATTCCATATGACTTCTATAACCTCCAGTTAAAGTGAAGGACTTCAATTTAGGAGCTGAAACATGTATGGAAAAAACATTCCTCCAACTACAATCAGTCAAATACAGCTCTTCAAGTTCTGGGCAATTAGAAAAAAGTGTCCCGGCCAATTTCTCATCATCATATACAATATTTGTAAGCCGGAGGATCTTGAGTCTTGGAAGAAAAATTGATTCCGGAAGATCGAGCCCATTTTGTTCGGGAAACTTAAAGTCTAAAGTAGTTAATGATTCACAAGTGAAAAGGGATTCAGGAATCATCTTGCCATCGCTTGGGTCTGAGAAACATCCAGAAAAAATGAACTCTTCAACCTTACATTTCACTGCCGTAGTGATCCATGCATTCACCCACTTATGATCGAAGTACCCATTTTCTTAATTGAGACAAAACTTGCTTATATTTAACATATTGCGTTTAACCAACACCCTATCCAAAAAATCCATGAACTTATTCGTCTCCAGGATAATAGCTTCTTTATCGTAATCCTCACACCTAGTAAAAATGATTCCAGAAGGTTCCCAGTTGCGAAAATCTAAAACTGGAACAGATACCCATACATTCTTCCATTTTTGACAAAACACTAGTGGAAACAACATGTTTGGTTGGAAGAAAAGATAGTATATGATGTACTAATGGATCAGGCAGTATACTAATCCTATTTTCTCCCACAGTCATATTGTTGGTGCAGCAGTTTCTAAAAGTAACCAAGATACGAAGTTAACTACTTCTTCAAAAATATATATAATTCACAAAAATCAACACTAATAATTAGTACCAATGTTTAAATTGACATGAATTACAAGCATGAAACAATCTGAATCCACATGAACAAATATGAATCAAATAGCATTTAGATATCAAGTAGCACTAGAACAACCCTAAATCATCGAAATATACATGAAAATCAAGACAAGAAAGCATATAAGTCCGAAAATTTAAGACGAACATATATATAAAAATAAAGAAAAAGAATTACACCTCTAGTGTTCCTGTGATGAATTAAGAGAACGATCTCTGGTGAGATCTTCACCTCATTACTCACTTTAAGTTGAGCCGTTGAGGGTTTTAGGGCTAGCGTAATTCGCCGGAACGACAGGAGAAGGGGTGTGTTACAAACTTAGAGCATCTCCAATCACACATTCTCAATTTATTAGGCCAATAAGAAGATGAAATCTCGGGTCGGTTAAAAAACAGTACCAGACCCGTAAACAAACAGTTTGACCCATATCCAATTTTTAAGGTTGATAAAACCCAGTTATGGAATCATTCGATTTTTTCTTCTTCTTCTCGAGTGGTTAGATGGCGGTAGTAGTGCGAGTAACAGGGTGATTTTTAAAGAAGAAGAGTTATTTAATGAAGAAGATCGTATTAATTTACAAATTGTTTTGAGATTTTGTCTGTTGAAATGCAACAGAAGGAGTACATATGATCAGTTCTGGGAAGGTATGATTCAAAATAGATTTATGATTGTTAGTTAAAACACAATCTTGGTTTCATATATATTGTGTCAATATTGTTATGGAAGTAGCTGCCCATTTGAAATAGTTTGTGAATAAAATGTAGATGTGACACTAAAGGTATAATTGGGTTATATTAATGCTTGCAACCTGTTTGTTGTTAGTTCTAACTTCTAAGACAAATCACCTCCACCTTCTTCATCTCCATCACCACCATTACAAATCGTAACTTTCGACCAATTTCGATATAAATTTGAAATCATCTAGTAATTTTAATTTGGTAGATGTGTTGGGGCTGGCATTTTAACAGTTATTGGTCTCCTGACATTTCTCAGTAGGATTATGCACCCAATTCCTGATGGTTTAAGTCTTTTTTACTCAGTTCTTTCAATCGATTATGGATATGACTGCATACTGCATAGACAGTTCTCGCCGCTGCTCTTTGTCCCAATGATGCATACTTATAAGAAAAAACCGGAAGTGTGTTTGTAACTTAAATGAGAAGTGTGTCAGTTGAGATACTAAATCGCCTGTTCGTCGGCCTCTCACCGCGTGCGGTCATCTAGTAATACCATAGTCCATGTGTGAAGGAAAACTCAGATTTATCTAACATGTCATATGTATGGTAGCATGATAGACGATAATTAGTTGAATTAGATATAAGCATTGAGCTCTACAGGATTTGATAACTGATGTTATTTGAGACATTTTACCTGATTTGTAGAAATTATGTAACCTTCAAATTCAGTAGTCCAATTTAACCTTCAAATCTTATTTATAACTCTTGTACTGGAATTATGTGTTGTCAGAAATCGAATGTCTTGCTAAATGAGATGCTAGATGCTGGATAACTCTTCTAAGTTCCAAGAAATTTTTGGTTTGGCACTTATTATGGTTGCAGCCTATTTGCTTCCTTTGTAGGTACTAAATCCATTTAGCTGATGTAATATCTTATGCAAACGAGTGACTACTAAGATCACAATTGATGTTGCAGAAAAACTGTGATCTTATAGAGTACCCCTAGTGTCTGTAGGCTTTTTCCTGGTAGTGACATCTTTGTTTATCACAATTCAGTATCTTCCCAAGTTTTGGATGCTGTAAATACACACAATATGTTAGTCAAGGATGAGCTAACCTTCACACGGAAAACAGATTTTCAGTTGGAGAAGATTTTACTTTCGACCATTACCAACACTTCATAAATTCTTTCAAATTTGGTGGCTTTCCTGCCACTACCAACACTTCATCATCTGCTGCCACTACCAACACTAGCTGAAATATATCAATTTTCAATGAATTTGACACCACCTGTTCTTGAGTTAATTTTAAAAGTAATGTATGCTTTATGTTCGATGAAATGTCTGACGGAAACTGTTATTGCTTTATAATCTTTGTGTGTTATCTCTTTTAGTTACTGTAAGATATAACTCTGTTTAATGGTGTTTAGGTACTAGCTGCATAAGAAAGTATGCCGAAACTAAGAAGGCAATTGGACAAGAAGAAGAAGGAGAAGGTTAAATTTAGAGCTCCAGGTATTCCTCATGACGTAGTTGTACAAATATTACACAAATTACCAGTTAAATCTTTGCTCAGATTCAGCTGTGTTTGCAAGTTATGGTTTAATACGATTGTAGTTGATCATCAACGATTCAATAAATCCCACTATGCTGAATCCCAAAAGAACCCTATTCTCATATTTACTTTCCAACCTCCACAATCTGAAGATTATTACATAGAACATGCTCAACCACCAAAACGTCGGGAATACTGGGGAAAGTTGTTCTATTTGGAGAAAGCCAATCATGGTAGCGTCGATATTAATGGTCTCCTACTTCTTCGAAATATAGCTGCTGTGAGAAGGAGTAATTATAGGTATATGGTTGGGTTTTGTAATGGTTTAGCATGTTTCAAAAGCATTCATGAGTTTGGTTCATATCCATGGGTTTATTTTTTAATTGAGATTTATAACCCCAGTAGGCTGGAGAAATTAAGCATCATCTCTCGTATCCGTTGTGATCTTGGAAACACTTTTGCGTTTCAATTTGGATATGACTTACTCAACAACGAATACAAGGTTATCTATATCATGTACTGCAATGAAGCTGATGTTCGTGATAATGATTATAACGGGTATGGACGTTACTATAAATATTTTATCTTTACGGTGGGTAGTAGTAAGCCATGGAGACAGATCAAACATCCAAAGCCAAAACTTCATCCGATAATTTACTCTGAGTATCGTCTTGGTAGCAAACCACCCGTCTCTTGCAATGGAACTATTTTTTACAAGATGGAAAATGATGAAGAAGAATGTGAGCTGGTATCGTTTGATTTCCATGATGAGCAGTTTCAGGTGATTAAACTTCCGAATGATGATATATTTGCTCTGCACTATAACAGCCGTAACTTTTATCAATTGGAGTATGAAGGGTGTTTTTGTTTTGCACGTATGGAGAAATTTGATGCTCGTAACGGCAAGGTTGAACTTTATATACTGAAAGACAACACGGAACAAGTTTGGGTTAAGGAAACTATTGAATTCTATCTTCCAACAACAGTACGAAATCCTGCTCCTCCTTGCAACTACAAGTATACTACATTTTCTAAAACGGATGAAGGTATTACCAGTACTCGTATTATGTGTTTATCTAACCAGATTTTTCTGTACTGGAGGTTGACTGGCAAAAAAAATAGTCATATTATCCAGTTATACAATGTTCATTCTAAAGAACTGAAGGAAGTAAAGCATCCAAGTGAAAGTGAAGGTTATAGAAATAGCTATGATTATCACATATCTAGTCACATTGAGAATTCACTTTCTCTGAAAAATTTAGCAACTGCCAAAGGAAACATAGAGCTGGATGAAGATAACAATATGTCGTCCTTTGACAATATATGTGACCTTTTTAGCCAGACACCAGAAAGTCATCCGGCAGTGCTTTCATTTTATGATACGCTACGTATCTGTACAGAAGAAGATAACTACAGTGAGATCTATGTTTAGTTATGAGTGAAGCTTCTATTTTGAATCAGGGTGGATGATCCTTGTTGTTAGTTAATTTTTTGATGGATCGTACAGTTTATTTACTCCATTGCTCAACAGCTACTAGTATCCTAGTAGAAACTTACATGTCTGTCCTTTGACTGGGCTTAAATTTATGGTTTCCACACATTTTGTATCACTATTGCTGTTAGGGATTGTGCACCTTCAGCTAGTTTCTTGAAACTGTGTATTTTGTAATCGACCGAGTCGCAATGGTACATTTTACTGACAATTTATTTAAGCATTGGAAGAGGAAGTTCTGCAGATGCCACATTTAGACAAGTTCTTTTTATTGATTTGTGTATTAGTTAGCGCCATGCGCCAGCGACCAGTACTTGAGTTAACACGAAGAGAGTATACATTGTTTTTTGAGTAGCATCATTATATTTTGAAAGTCAAATTATATTTCAGCATCCATCGTAGGGGTGTACATCGGGCCGGGCAGGCTAATCCAAGCCCGATTATAACACAGGCCGGGCCAGATCGGCTTGTAATCCTTACTACCCATTAAGTTTAACAGGCCAGGTCGGGTCGGGCAGGCCTCGGGCCCAAGAGATAATTCAAAAATTTTAAGTATACAGTAAAAACTCCATATATTAATAAACTTGGCCTTCACAAAATTATTAATATATAGAGTTTATTAATATAGGGAGGTATACAAAAAAAAATTGCTCGACAAGAAGCTTTAAACATGCTTGACAAGTTGAAAATATTTTAGCTTCAACAAGAAGGTGTACATAGTAACAAGGTCTTACGCAAATGCAAATCAAAAGACGCGATAACAATCTAAAAAATTACATCATTTTCTCAAACAACTATAGATACATATTTTTCTTTAAGAGTGAAGCAGAACTCCTAGGCACTATGTGCCAGGCATTTTAAGTAGCTTTAAGAGTGCACCCCCATCCCGTGCCCAACTCATAATCCGCTGGTGGGGCGTCGTTGGCGGTCGGGCCACGCACGACGGGCCTACGGTTCGAGGCACTCATTGCGCAAACCAGGACGGGGATAAGCTCCCGTCCGGGGCCGACTAGTTCCGGCCAACAGCCCCCTTCAACCCAATAGCATTGCGGGAAACAAAAAGGGATACGTTGAACATATTTTTCTTTATCTTAAATTTTGATGTCTATTATATTAATATATGGAGGTAAATTCCTTATAATGGGACTAGAATAATCTATTAATATTAAAATGTGGAGTTTATCACTATTTATAACTGGCCCAAGTTGGGACCATGATTTTTTATTAATATATATAGTTTATTAATATATGAAGTATCAATATATAGAGTTTTTACTGTATATGTTTGTTTTTTTGGCTTGATGAATGTTGATATATCTGTAACTCGTTCAAGTAATAGTTCAAGCAATCTATATTCATTACTGTGAAATGTAATTCAAAATATTTTCTAACCCTAATAAATTGTCCAAATGTGAAATTTAAGTTCTTGAGAAATCCATCACACTAATAGAAAACTTTATTTCAGGTTATCTACAGTCAGACAAACCGGGTAACTAAACAGGCTACCGAGCAGGCTAACAGGCCGGACTCCCATATTTGAACAAAAACCCGGGTCCACCCATTTATAATTATCGGGCAGGCCGGGCTAGCCCATGACAGGCTGTCGGGCGCCCATGGGCTCCTCCGGACCCGGACGGTACATGGCAGGCCGCAGGCTTCCGGGCATTCTCTACACCCCTAATCCATCGACATCTAACAGTATCTAAAAATTAAGAACGCGAAATTGGGGGATATAAAAAGGAATTGGGGGATATAAGAAAAGGACAAAAACTGGATCCAGATATCAATTCGGGGTCACCCCTTATCTAAATATTTTTTAAATCCTAATTTACCCTCACTAATCGGGTTTAGTGGTTAATAATAATTAGGAAAAATCTTAAGATTTTTTATAAATGATTAGTGTGTATTTTATTTGAATTTGGGTTAGTGAGGTGAGAGTAGAAGGAGGGAAAAATAATTTGAGAAAAATGGAGGATGATTGTGAAGAGAGAATTGTCATTGCGAATCTTTAGCTCAACTACAACAAGGATCACATCTTGAATCTTCAACTAACGACAACAACTCACAATTGCAACTCTTTGTTGAGCCAACACCCTTGAATGATGATTTTGACGAGTATGGAGAGTTTCTTGAAGAACCAACACAAGAAAGTAAACTTGCACAACATACTAGCATCCCCAACACACAGTAAAGTCGCTAAGATGTCGAAAAATCGAATTTTTCTTGAAACCCGCCATTTTTTCAACTGAAAAACCTCGGTGCCGGCATGGTAGTTGTATGAATAGCATGCCGGTAGTCAAGGTACCGGCATTGTATTCATAGTACGACCATGCCGGTAAACTGATATCCCCCATTTTGAATAATAAACCTAAGATAGCATTCTACCAAAAAAAAATCGTGCCGGTACATAGTTAACCTTTTTACCTAAATACTACGGAATATTCAACCGGCATGGTTTCATTGATAGGTTACCATGCCGGTACCGCATGAAAAACATACAGGAAACAATTCCATCTCAAACCAAAAACCGACATTGAAATTTTATAAACATCAACGCTTAATCCGGGTACCTTGCAGCGTGGTACCATCAATATCGATAATGCCGCACCTACAAAAAAACATGCGAGGATAAATTTTTTCCAAAGCTAAATTCCGGCATTCAATATCAATTATTTTCAATGCCGGAATTGTGTGCCGGCTTGGAACAATAGGTTGCGATTATGCCGCATCCTTGCTTCCTAGCGTTGTTTTCTTATGAAACACATACGCCCTAATAGGTTTCAAATTTTGTCTTCCGTTTTGGTTAACTTAGACTATGTCGGAACAATGATTCGAGCATGCCGTAATGGTTTCCGGCATAGTGTTGTTATTGTGTTTGGAAATAATTTGCATTCGATCTTTAGGTGGTGCCATATATTAATCCAACAAATGCAGAGCCGCTTTATCGGGATACGTCGGAATACTATAAAATCCCTCCGGTATGTAACCAAAGAATACTTTTCACCTAGTATCTTGAACATTACTAATGGATTGCTAGTAATGAACCTTATAATGAATGTGAAATTGTTCTTATGTAGGGAATAACAAATCGAAAGGAAGCAATCGCTTGGGCTAAAGAGACGGCCCTTAAGAACATGTGTGTGTTTGTGAGGAATACCGAAGGTTCGAATAGGCGTTTTGAGATGGCTTGTGAGAGAAGTGGGAAATACAAGGAGAAGAACAGCCACAAGAGAAAGGATTATGTGTATCCAAAGAAGACTAATAGGGTATACAAGACTCGTACGAGGAAGAATAATTGCCCGTTTAAGCTTGTATTCCGTTTAAATGACATAAACAATTGGGATTGTGAGGTTTTGTGTGGCTGTCATAACCACCGGGATCCGAAAGATTTTGTTGGTCACTCCTTAGTTGCGAAGCTAAAACCCGACGAGTTCGAGGATGTAAAGAGATTGACCAAAGCACTTATCAAACCGAGACAAATTCTCAGAGGCTTCAAGGAAAAGGATGAGACTAACGTGTATTCTCTACGTACAATTTATGCCGCACAAGCAACTATTAGAAAGGTGGAATGGAAGGGAGGAGCGTTATGCAAGAATTTGAGAAGATAGTTTGGGATCACAACTACACGCGTATCATTAAAAGAGGGTCGGACGAGAAGCCCCTTCAAATATTCATTTCGCATCCTTTGCTCTCACAATTGGCAAATAATACATGTTGTGGTGTTGTTTTGATGGATTGTACCTACAAGACAAACAAATACAATATGTCGTTGTTCAACATCGTGGGGCAAACCTCGGACAAGGTAACATTCACATTGGCTTGGTGTTTAATGGAAAACTAGAGGGACTATAATTATCATTGGGCATTACGACAATTGAAATTGTTCTTCCGGGAAAATCAACTTCCGAGGGTCATCGTAATCGATAACGATGACGCATTAATGAAAGCAATATCCGACGTCTTCCGGACGCACAAAATTTCCTATGTACATATCATATACGTAATAATGTGATAAAAACTTGCCATGCCTTGTTCGAACCATAAAGGCGGATATTAAGAAGAGAATGATGGTACAACTAGAGGAAGATGTTCGAAAGAACAAACTATCCCCCGAAGAAGAAGAAGATGAGAGAGGCAAGATAAAGGAGAGAGTGGACAAATAACATGCGGAAAATCATAAAAAGTGGTTGGAATTTCTAAGAGATTGGGAGAAAGTTTAT
This sequence comes from Papaver armeniacum, assembly GCA_023531295.1. Lineage (NCBI taxonomy): Eukaryota > Viridiplantae > Streptophyta > Magnoliopsida > Ranunculales > Papaveraceae > Papaver > Papaver armeniacum. Next base: position 31,805 of record JAJJWW010000977.1, on the reverse strand, counting down.
TGGTCTCTTACCGAGGTTATGTACGAAAAGAGATTGGAGAAGTTTATATCTGATTGGAACGAAGTTTATCCGACCGCCCTGGTATTTTCGGACTCAATGGTTGGATAAGTTCAAGGAAAAGTTTGTAAGTGCATGGACAAACCGGTATAGACACTTCAAGATCGAAGCAACTAGTGCACCGAGGCCGCTCATGGGAGATTTAAAGATCTCATCCAGGTCCAAAGTCAAGGCAATGTGGTTACGGTCACCGAGGCAATGGAGCAAGACTACTTTATGCAAGATATCAATAGGATCAAGGAGGCTTTTGAGAAAAGCTCAATGGAAAGGATGACTCCATTTCTTCGTTATGGTAAGTTTCTCCAAGGAATAGAATTCAACGTCTCTCATTGGGCAATAAAACATATGATGAGACAAATGGAATATGAGAAAAATTACGGAAAACCGGGTGATGTGTGTATTTGTCCCGACATGTCTTCATTGGGGCTTCCGTGTCGTCATATGCTTGTGAAGTATGAAGAACTGATACCTATTGAGGTCATTGATCCGTTTTGGAAGCAACTATCTTTCGACCCCCCCCCCCCTTCGGGGGATCCCGGGCAATCTCCATGGGATACGAACGAAGCAAAGGAATTCTTCGAAGCTTACTCACGTGGCACCTCGGTTAGCCGACAAGTCTTGTTGAGCCAACTAAGGCTAATTACTCGTCCATGGATCGCCCAAAGCGAAGAGCCAAGAAAGGGAGATCCAACAGGAAGACCACAAACTAAAACAAAAAGGAAAAAACAAATGGTAGAATTGAAAGAAATGACTCAACATGAAGAAGAACTCGCGACAAGTAAGAAACGAGATCTAACCGCATGTGAGATTTCGGAACAGAGGTTTGTGGAAGCCGATCGGGTTATTAAGGAACCCGAAGGGTTTATGAAAGAAACCTATGGGGCTTTTAGTAGAAGCCTGAATCCGGTTTAACATGGGAACCGAGGAGTTTGTTTGGGAACTCATGTGGCTTATTATGGTAGCCCAAAATAGTTCATGATTAACCACTTGGCTTATCGATGAGGCCAAGTGGTTGGCTTATTGTTGAAGCCCAGAGATCCTTGGGTAAAGGGTTTCCATGGAATAATTAGTAAATATTATTTCAGATAAATCCTGATTTGGAAAAGGATAATTATCTTAAGTAGTATTTATTATTATTCTGGATAGAGGTTATCTAAGATACTGAAGATTATGTTAGACTAGGGTTTAGCATGAATCTAGTCATCTATAGGGATGTGTACATAGGAGGGGAGTTATTAGGATAACTACAAAAACCCTAAGGTTTCATCTGTTTTGGCCTATATATAGAGGCTCAATCTAAGAGAGAAGGATATTCTTTTTTAATTAATACTACTTGCAGAGAACTTCCGCTGATTTTAGCATCGGAGTGTTTTTGCAGTACCCCCGATTCTCGATCAATCTTTGAGTTACGATATCTCATGACGGTGTTTGGATCAATCTTCCGCATCTTGAAGATCGTTGGAGCGGTAGATTTTTGCACCAACATCTTTTGGCGCCGACTAAGGGGACTACGAGTAAAGATCGTGCTCCCCCCGTTTGATGAAAGTTTTTTTTTTAGTGGTTTGCAAACCAAGATTTCAAAGACATTTGAAAAGGAAGTAAATTAAATCGCAACTTTTCTGGAAGTCGTAGAAAGTATAACCATTTTTTGTTTGCAACTTTTGAGGAAGTTGCAGGAAGTTCTGAACACTTTCAGAGAGTCGCAAAATCTTTCTGAACGTTTCAGAAAAGTTGCAGGAAGATTCACAACGTGCAGAAAGTTGCAGGAAGTTCTGAACACTTTCAGAGAGTCGCGAAAGCTTTCAACGTTTCAGAAAAGTTGCAGGAAGATTCACAACGTGCAGAAAGTTGCAGGAAGTTCTGAACACTTTCAGAGAGTCGCGAAAGCTTTCTGAACGTTTCAGAAAAGTTGCAGGAAGATACACAACGTGCAGAAAGTTGCAGGAAGTTCTGAACACTTTCAGAGAGTTGCGAAAGCTTTCTGAACGTTTCAGAAAAGTCACAGGAAGATTCACAACGTATCAGAAAGTTGCAGAAGGTACAGAACGGTTTGAGAAGGTTGTTGAAAGATTCAGGACTATTCCTTAGAGTTGTTGAAGATTTGAAAGGTCGCAGAAAGTTCTGCCAAAGTTGTTGAAAGGAAATCTAGAGAAACGAATGGAGGCATCAGGTGCAAATCAACCTGAGATGGATGTGGATGTACCCATTCGAAACCAATTGAATCAGCAGACTAATACTCGACCCTTGAGGAGTGTTGTTGTTCAAACCAACAACGAAAGGGATGGCGGAACGGCGTCTATGACGTCCACAGCGTCAGCTTCTCGTTCGCGTTCGGAGGGGCATGTGCCAAGGGTTAACTATACGCTGGTCAATAGATCTTCACCGCCATCCACCAGCGGGAGAGTTCGACTTCAAGAAGGAACTTCTGGACGACATCCCAAAGAACTGACCCAACGAGTGGGTGATATAGCAAGCGAGGTGTGAGAGCTCGCGTTAATAACCCACATGGTGTACAGAAAATGCCGCGACAAATTTGATCAAACCGGCGTAATACCTGTAGTGCAATTCAACGTCCCACCAATGGTTCAAGCTGACCGCCATCGGTCACACAGGTTAAAGACAATCAAACTGCTGACGCACATATCCAGCAAGTTACTCAGGTCAACAACAATCAGGCTGCTGCAGCTCGGCACGTCCAGCAGGTCGCACAGGGAAACAATCCACTAGTGACACCCATCGACTTAACGGTCCGAGAGCGATTACAAAGAATCGGAGAGAGAGAACAAGCATCTTAAAGTTGCGGCGGAGAAGAGAAAGGAGCTGGAAATGCCTGCTTTTTCACGCTCATGAAGTGGGAGGACAAATCAACGGGAGCTTGATGATCCACAAAGAAGGTACGTGGCTATTGACGATCGTTGGAGAAGCCGTGACGATGGGAGAAGGAACGAGGAGGATAGAAGCTGTTCACAGAGTCGTGGATTTCGCGGGAATAGCCAATATGATCGTCGTGTTCTTGACGGCAGAAGAGATAGTGAATTTGTGACAGATCGTATGAGGCGCAGTCGGAGGGAGTTCCGAACTGACAAAGGACATTCGAAAATATCAAGGCACGAGAGGGTTAATTCGACAAGGAGGCCAGGTCTTGACAGGAACAGACGTACTCGGGGAGGCGCAGACAGTGGCTCAGAAGCGGAAGAAATGATTAGCAAAAAGGAGCTTAGCGCGATGGTGGAGGAGTTGTTAGCACAGAGACAATCCAAAGACGAGGAGCAGCAGGTTCTGACCATGAGAAAGTCGATGGATTCTCCTTTCGTTTCGAAAATAAGAAGATACCGTCCTCCTTCCAATTTCAACCAGCCACAGTTTAAGGATTTCTTTGACGGCAGGAGTGGAAGCCCGGTGGAGCATATCCAGCGTTTTCAGGCTTCGATGAGTCTTTGGGGAAACAGTGACGAATTGCTTTGCAGGACCTTTCCAATGACCTTAACGGGAAAGGCATTGACTTGGTTTTCGCAGTTAGAGGCAAACTCAATCAAGGATTTTGGAATGCTATCGGATGCATTTTTTGAGCAGTATAAGATTAATCTCGGAGTCAAAAAAGAGAGTAGTCACTTATTCCTCTTGTATAGAGAGGTCGGTGAAGATCTTTTTGATTTCAATAGGAGATTTCGTCTTGAGGTTAGTGAAGTTGGAAAGGTGGATGAAGGGATAGTGGTAGCGGCATATAAGAACGCATTGGAGTATGATGAGTTCGGAATATATAACTCATTAACAGTGGAACCGGTGGGAAGCCTCAAAGAGTTGTATGATAGGGCCGATAGATATGCAAAGGCGGATAAGGAAAAAAACATTACAAGAAAGCGAAGTTGTCGCGAACCCCGAGCATCGAGAAGGTCAGCCGGGGTGGTGGAGAAACCCTAAGTTCAAGAAGCAACAACAAGGCCAAAGCAACAGTTTGATAGTAGTTCGAAAAGTAAAAGCAATGATGGACTCGAAGGACCACCAAAGAAGGCGAGGAATGAAGAGGAATTTCATAAAATATGCCACTCATCAAATACCCCCAAACCTGAATTTTACTTTGTCCTCAAAAGCGCAGAGGGTAAGGTTTCCTCGTGAAGCTGAATATTGGACTTGGGGAACTTTATAAGAAGATTAAAAATACGCTACCCAATCCTCAAAGATGAGCCGCTTGTACCAGACTCCAAGTGGAGACCAAGGAGAAGAGGAACAAGAATAAGTACCGTGATTATCACATGGATCACGGGCATAACACAACATACACTTGTAGTGCGTGCCCTTGTGCACACACTCTAAAAGCTTTTCTAGAAAGTCACAAAGAAGTCCAGAAGATGGTAGATGAGGGAAAGTTGCAGCAATATTTGAAAGAGAACCCGGCACAGGTTAATGCACTGGTCAACACTCTAGATTTGCGTGAAATCAGAGTGAGCCACGCAAGGGTTAATACCACCTCGAGAAAAGCTCAGGAGAACGCGACACGGCTGAAGTTGCGTCATATAAATGAATGGCGAATATCTAACAAGGTCGACTACGCCAGTCATATTGGCACAGAGATCTTGGAAGAGGGGAAAACTGAAATAACCTTTTCAAACGCTGATCTCTCCGGAGTGTATCAGCCTCATAATGATGTAATTGTGATTCTGGCCCTCATTGGAATGTTCAAAGTTCGTCGATTCTTGGTCGATACTGGGAGTTCAATTAGCGTCATATTTTCAGGAGCATACTCTTCAATGAATTTGTCTGAAGGTCAAGTTGAGGCGGATGATAGCCCTATCATTGGATTTAGTGGGGAGACAATGACGGCAATGGGAAGAATTATTCTACCCACTATTGTAGGAGGAAAGACGATTATGCAATACTTCTCATTGCTTGATTATCGCGCACCTTACAATGCTATTCTTGGACGTGATTGGATTTACGCAATGGACGCTGTAACCTCCACTATACACCAGTGTTTAAAGTTCATTGTTCCAGCCGGGGTGATGAAAGTTAGAAGCGACCAGGTGGCGTCCCATAAATGTCACGAAAGCGCAATGAAGGAGTATAGAATGTCAGAACTAAAGGGTTCCGAAATACTCCATGTAGAGAAGAAATTGTAGCAATCACAGTACTTCCCGACCTCTTATCAGAGAAGAGGAAAGGAAGGACCGCCAACTATTGAGGAGTTGGTAGAGGTACAAGTTGGGGATCAGAAGGAGCAAACAACGTTTATCGGGGCGGAGCTACCGCTAGGAGAGTGAAAGCCTGGTCGCCTTGTTAAGATCAAACAAAGATGTCTTTGCTTGGAGTCTCATAGATATGCCAGGCATCGATCCCGCCATCGCGTGCCATAGGTTGAATATCAGTGAAGGATCCAAACCAGTAAGGCAGAAGCCGCGGAAGATGGCGCCAGAACGGAAGGTCAAGGTTGCCGAGGAGATTGACAGGATGTTAGAAGCAAGAATCATAAGACCTGTTAAATATCCGAAGTGGTTGGAAAATATTGTAGCAGTTCCAAAGAAAAACGGTAAAATTCGGGTATGTATTGACTTTACCAATTTAAATAAAGCATGCCCAAGTGATCCTTACCCGATACCCAGGATTGTGGAGTTGGTGGATGCTACTGCTGGTTTCGATAGATTGTCGTTTATGGACGGTTTTTGCGGTTATAATCAAATTCCACTATTTGAAGAAGATCAAGAACATACAGCGTTCATAACATACAAGGGGATTTATTGTTACCTGGTCATGCCATTCGGTTTGAAAAATGCAGGAGCAACTTATCAGCGTCTGGTGGATGAAATGTTCAAGGATATGATCGGTGATACCATGGAGGTCTATATTGATGGTATGGTAGTCAAGTCCAAAAAGAAGGAATCACACCTTATGGACTTGAGAAGAACCTTTGATCAGTTACGTCGATATGGAATGAAGTTAAATCCAGCAAAGTGCTCCTTCGGGCTCACTTAAGGAAATTTCTTGGTTATATGATGACACGGAGGGGAATCGAAGCTAATCTGGAACAGATTAGGGCACACTGAAATGCCGTCACCAAGAAACAAAAAGGAGGTACAAGAGGCTTACGGGAGATTGGCGAAATTAAACAGGTTCATCTCGCGAGCTTCGGACAAATGTAAAATGTTTTTCCAGATTTTGAAGAAGGCCGAAAAGTTTGGTTGGAGTCAGGAATGTGAGCAGGCGTTCAATGCCATTAAGCAGTATTTGACTTCACCGCCAGTCCTAACAAGCCCAAAAACTGGCCAAACGGTCTACATCTACTTGACGTCCAGTGATTTTGCTGTCAGCTCAGTTTTGTTTGTTAAAGAGCCAGAGGAGAGGCCAGTTTATTTCGTTAGTAAGTCCCTAACGGATGCTGAGACAAGATACTCAAAGATAGAAAAGATGGCGTTAGCTCTGATACATGCAGCAAGGCGTTTGAAGCCTTATTTTGAGGGACGACGACTGGTAGTCTATACTGAATACCCGTTAAAAAGGTGTTGGGAAGAATGGACGATTCCAAAGAGGCTTGCCACATGGGCCACTTATCTTGGTGCATATACTATAGACTATGAGCCAAGAACAGCCGAAAAGGGGCACGCGATTGCGTCACTGATGGCAGATTTCCCGGTGGATGATATCCAAGTTTCAGAGTCCATGCTTGACGAAGAGATCTTGCTTGATAACAACGGTATACAGCCAATTCCACTACCGTGGGAGATCGTGAACTTTATCAAGAAAACTTCGAGATCCAAGAAAGGAGCGGACAAGTAATGCAGACTGAGATGATTCCCCGAAGGAGAACCTGGAATGTGGCGGGTTACACCGACGGATCCGCGAACACTGATGGGGCAGGTGTTGGGTGTGTACTGTTTTTCCCTGAAGGATTACGGATTGAAAAGGCTGTCCGGCTGGGGTTTACGGCCTCAAACAATCAGGCTGAATACGACGCTGTAATTTCAGGCTTAAAGACGGCTCTTAACTTGGGGGCGTGGAAGGTGAAGTTGACAACAGACTCAAGGATGGTCGCTAATCACTTCAATGGAGCGTATAAAGCTAAGAATGAGAGGTTAGCATGTTATTTGGAGTACATATATGAGCTGGCAAAGGAGTTTGAGTTGTTCGACATAGAACAAAAGCCAAGAACACAAAATAGGCATGCAGACGCCCTTGCTTACGTGTCAGCAGCCGTTGAATCGGAGACAACACGGTACATCGTGGTTGATTTCCAGGAGTTTCCCAGCATTCACAACACCATTAACAGTACATTCAAGGCTTGCAGCAGTGGGATTAATGTCTCCTCATCTGAAGGTCAAAGTGATCCTATGGATATAGATGAGGGAAGTAATAACCAACTTGAGGATTGGAGGAAGCCTTATGTGCGATACCTGCAATCACAAGAGCTTCCACGCGACAAGAGTCTGGCTGGAAAGATATCGAAGACAGCTTGGAGGTACGCTCTTATTGAAGGGGAGCTGTATAAGAAGCCAATATCAATGGAGCCTTACCTCCGGTGTATAACTAGGGAGATGGGAAAGCAGTTGTTAGCAGAGGCGCATGAGGGGTGTTGTGGAAACCATTCTGGGGGAAGGAGTTTGGCGCATCGTTTGTTGTCTCAAGGATATTTTTGGCCTTATATGCAAAATGACGCAAAACAATTTTCCCAAAAGTGCGTGTCTTGTCAGTTGCATGGACCTATAATGAAAAGACCAGCAAATGAGTTACACCCAGTCTTGAGCCCATGGCCGTTTGATAAATGGGGTTTGGATATCGTAGGTCCATTCCCCACGGCACCTGGGGGCGTCAAGTATTTGTTGGTGGCAACTGATTATTTCTCAAAATGGGTGGAAGCTGTGGCTCTAGTGAGGACGGAAGCGGTTCATGTCCGCAAATTCATTTGGGAAAATATTATTTGTGGATTTGGAGTACCAGCGATGATCATTTCCGATAATGGGAAACAGTTTGATTGTGGGGCGATAAAGTCATTATGTGACTACTTACACATCAAACATAATTTTTCAACTCCGTACTATGCACGTAGCAACGGAGACAGTCGAAGCAACAAATAGAGTTATCTTGGATAACTTGAAGAAGACCTTGGATAAAGCTAAAGGAAGATGGACGGAATTCTTACCTGGGGTCTTATGGGCATACAGAACCACACCCAGACGGTCGACAGGTTTCTCGCCATTCACACTGGCGTACGGAACACAAGCGGTATTACCAGTCGAGTTGTTGGTTCCAACCACCAAGACGTTGGCGGAACAGTCTGGTCAGAACATAGAAATTTTTTCAAGAGACAAAGAACTTTTGGAAGAAGTTAGAGATGAAGCTGCACGAAGGTTGGCGGTCTACCAGCAATCTATGAAGCGACAATACAACAAAAAGGTACGAGAACGGACTTTCCTTCCTGGAAAACAAGTTTTGAGAAGAACAAGGCCTAAAACATTGGACGGTGGCAGTGGAAAGCTTGGGGAAAATTGGGAAGGCCCTTTCTTAATTGATAGACCAGCCAGTGGTGGAGCTTATTGGTTAAGGAGCATGAATGGGAGGGAAGAGCCCAAGCCATGGAATTCATTCAACCTCAAAAAGTATTTCCATTAGCGTAGATTTTCTTTCGTAATTAATGTAGCCTGCATTTCATTAATAAACTCTTCCCAGCAGTGGGAGTTTTTCTGTCCAAGAAGTTACGTTTCAAGTATTGATGCAAATAATGATCGTTGTACTAGCCAGTCATTGCGAGGATATGCATGGGCAGTATTGCTAAGAGCACCTTCTTTCGGATAAGTTGTCTTTGTGGAAAGGTTTTCGTTGCAATGAGTTCGTTTTTTAAAGTGGCAGACGTTAAAAGAAGAACCAGTAGCGGTATGGAGTTTCCCATTGAGAAGTAATCAAATGTTTGTTGGTACACATCTACTGGAAAGAAATAAAATTAAGATTGGGAGTCGGTCTCATGGTCCTTGCAAAGGATAGGGGATATCATCGTTGCACATCTACAGAGAAAAATGAAGCTAATAAAGAGCACTAGATTGAAGTATTAGGCTAAATGCCTAGTTTCCTATACTAGCCTAAGGAAAGGGAAAAGGAAATTTCTTAAAAATGCAACGAGCATTATTCAATCCTCTTCCGGATCGTAGAGCTCGTCGACAACGTCATCATCGGTTTTTCCGGAATCAGGTGGAGCAGCAGCATATCTTCCAAGACCTTTGTTTATGAAGTTGGCACGATCGCGTTGCCTGCGCATCAGTTTCATGGCGTTGTCAGCCTTACGTTCCCTCGCGCGGAGGACGTCGATCTGGCGCTTCAATTATTCGTTTTCACGTTCAAGATGATAAGAGACAGCTGCATGAACTTTCTGTTGCTTTACAAGCTCGTCGTAATGAAGCTCTCCAGCCTTACGAACAAGCGAAAGACCCTTTAGAAAGGTTGGTTAGATATGGCAGGGAAAGTGTGGAGTTTTAATGAGGGTTACGTATATTAATCAGATGATAAGATGCGTGCTGCAAAGTGATGCTGGGCTGCACGATCGAGGGCTTGATCTATGTAAGTCATTTGATCATAACAGTGTTGGTCTCGGGGTAACATGCCTGTGAGCATAATGCCCCGTGCAAATGATTGGATTTTGGATAGCGGAATCACCAATAGTTACTGGGGAGCGTGAAGACTTATACAAACCGGGGCTGAACGCATCGTCTTCAAATGGAAGACGAGTATTAGTTGGAGCCTTCAAAGGCGGAGAAGCAGGGGTGTACTCCGGCGATGATTGAGGATCGACGGTATGGTTGATACTTTTAAGCTCATCATCACTTACGGTCATATAGTGTGGTTCTTTGTTGTCTGCAACATTTGGATCAGCACCGACCTCAGCCTTAGGAGCTATATCCGCTTGGGCGGCAGCATTGAAGTTCAGAGGCCAATCCCTTATAGTTGAGGGACGTTTAGAGACACACTTTTTGCGACCATCTCTTGGAGTTTTAACTCTCTTAGGAGAAGGGCTGACGGCTGTTTCTTCCGTGCGGTTGGTGGATTGCTTAGGAGAAGTCATGCTGCGGGTGTTCAGTATTTGGATGTTGATTCCCGAGGAGCTACGAGAGCTGCAGCAGAGACACACAGTTCAAGAGATGATCGATTAGTGATCCATAGCGTTAGACAAACGGTCAAAGCATCACGCATTAGCAAAGGATGAAAAGCTCAGTTGATGTTGCAAAACCGACGACCGAGTTCATATTTAAAACAAAAAAAAATATATATATATCAGTAAAAGGCAAAACGCACTTACCAGAGGAGCGAGATGGGAGAGAAGCGCCAGTAATTGCATTCTCGATTAGGTTGTTCGACCTTATTTATATTGAGAAGATTGGTTAGCCGTGTCAGTTTCAAATGGAGTCAAACTCATGGATGAATTGGATCGATTTCAACCAGTGGGAGATAAGCCTTGCAGGGATAACAAGCCGTGTTTCTTGTAGTTTCGTGTTGAGAATTCGCGGAAACAGACGTTGTAGTGTTCTATGAACATCCAAAGTCTCGGTTTTCATTCGAAGTAAAATCTTTCGAGGTGTCGGCAGCCGTCGATCGGATATTGTTGGGAATCCTCAGCCAAGACGAAGTTGGCCTATGAGTTGTACGCTTTTTGAGAAGGAAACGGCTCGTTTGAGGGGTCTGTTTGATCATCAGAGAACTGGGCTAGAGGAGCGGTGTTCTCATATTAATGGACATGGGGGCCTAGGTCGTGAGAGACTTGGTTCGTGAAGGGACATGCGGGTTCGCACTACAATTGGATATGGTCTATTTTGAAGCATTTGTTGCCAGGAGTTCTTAAACCTTCGAACAAGTCGAGGGTTAAGAAGGGGGCGATGTTTGTACCCTATCCAAAATAGCATACGTGCGTTTCGCATGAGGCTTTATATGCAGTTCAAATCCGGCTTATTATAGAAGTCGGTCGGGTTATTAAGGAACCCGAAGGGTTTATGAAAGAAACCTATGGGGCTTATAGTAGAAGCCTGAATCCGGTTTAACATGGGAACCGAGGAGTTTGTTTGGGAACTCATGTGGCTTATTATGGTAGCCCAAAATAGTTCATGATTAACCACTTGGCTTATCGATGAGGCCAAGTGGTTGGCTTATTGTTGAAGCCCAGAGATCCTTGGGTAAAGGGTTTCCATGGAATAATTAGTAAATATTATTTCAGATAAATCCTGATTTGGAAAAGGATAATTATCTTAAGTAGTATTTATTATTATTCTGGATAGAGGTTATCTAAGATGCTGAACATTATGTTAGACTAGGGTTTAACATGAATCTAGTCATCTATAGGGATGTGTATATAGGAGGGGAGTTATTAGGATAACTACAAAAACCCTAAGGTTTCATCTGTTTTGGCTTATATATAGAGGCTTAATCTAAGAGAGAAGGATATTCTTTTTCAATTAATACTACTTGCAGAGAACTTCCGCTGATTTTAGCATCGGAGTGTTTTTGCAAAATTACCCCCCCGATTCTGATCAATCTTTGGAGTTACGATATCTGCGACGGTGTTTGGATCAATCTTCCGCATCTTGAAGATCGTTGGAGCGGTAGAGTTTTGCACCAACACATACCCATAGTCGATCTAGCGGAGGTTCCAAAGAAGAGGGTAAGCCGCCAAAGGTATCATCATCAAGTGACAAAGAACAACAAGGTGAGCATTCCGAAGCCATACCCATAGTCGATCTAGCGGAGGTTCCAAAGAAGAGGGTTAGGCCGCCAAATGTATCAACATCATGTGTCAAAGAACAACAATGTGAGCATTCCGAAGCCATACCCATAGTCGATCTAGCGGAGGTTCCAAAGAAGAGGGGTAGGCCGCCAAAGGTATCATCATCAAGTGACAAAGAAAAACAAGGTGGCGAGGCTAAGGTGGTGACAAACCAAAGTGATAGCAAAGTTGATGTGGTTTTATTTCGAAGGGGAAGGGGTAGGCCAAGGAAGTACGGACTCCCATCACATATCGAAGACATTGCAAGTTTAGAGATTGCAGAGGATGGTTTGGATATATTATTATTACAAAAGGGTAATATGAAGATGTATAAGGATCCCAGAACAGGTAGGACAATTAGAAGTTATCATACCAAGATACAGTCTTACATAGACCAACTTCCTGAGGTTATTCGCGAGTATATTTTATATACGGATGATGTCGACGGAGATGGAAATTGTGGCTATCATGCTGTGACTGAACAATTAGGAATCTTTGACACGGCGGTTAGTAGAGGTATGACACCATGCCAATATGCTAGAATGAGGATGGCCGAACAACTTGTGAACAAAAGGAGCTTTTATGAGCAATTGGTTGGTGTAGGCGAGGGGTTTGATGATATGCATGCTCAAGTATTGGGGCCCGAGCAACAGATGAACTTTCTTCCTTCTGAATATTGGATGAGAATGCCGCTTTGTGGGTATCTAGTGGCGGATACATTTAGATGTGGTGTTCATTATTTTACCCCCACCGTAGAAGTAACATTTACCCCAAAGTGGCAAAAATGCGAAGGATCCCTTAAGAAGAGTTGTTTTGGCGTTCGTGAACGGTAATCATTTCGTTATTTTGTCCATTGCCACCTATTTGTGGGATGATTAAAAATAAGGGTCTAGATCCCAATATCTGGAAGGGATGGATGGCATCGTATGAGGAGAATCACCAATTTTGGGATGCGTTGGCCTTATCAAAAAAACCGATCCAAGAGGAGAAGATGCAACCCATTACGTGTGGAGGCGACGATGAGTTATTTGGATTTATGCGGTTCACTAGTACGCAACGTTTTGTTTTTTGTAAGTCTGAATTGTAAACATTAAATCATATTTTGATGGCTATGCCGGCATAGTTGTGTTTTATATTTACAACTCCAGAACTCGTGTACCGGCGTAGAATTTCGTTTGAAACCATGCCGGAAATGCAGAAAAAACTTCCAGAGAAATAAGTGACATTTCCGGCATTGAAATTAACCCCATTACTATGCCGGTTTTCTGTCAAAATCATATTTATCATGGAGATTACAGAAACCAGCACAGTATGCAAACACAAATAAATACCGGAACTCTGTCTTTTAGAGAACCGGCATTGTTGTTACTGTTCTCGAGCATGCCGGTTTGGATGAAAAACTTAGAAATTTAAGTTATCTGGGCGCGTTCAAACTCTGTAAATGAGGTAATTTGACACAAGTTTATCAACATAATAAATATAATAAAAATACTAGATTGTATACAATAACAAACTCCAAAGTTATGTGGTTCCAAACCGAAAACAAATCAAACATAAAACAAGTCAAGCAAAGAGTTTAGCAAGACACACAAACACATTGTTCAAGACTCACAAACAAACATAAACCAACACTAGATTGTTCAACCAAACTAATACTATAGAATAAACACACGATCACTCGGTTCTTGACTTCTTGTGTACCCTCTCTTCCTTTCGCCCCACAAGTCTTTTGCCTTCGGATCTTCAATTTTGTCCATCTTTTGCTCGACGTTCTCCATTTCTTTCTGGGTCAGCACCTCTCCTTTCTTGTTCTTTTTCTTAAAGAACTTCGACAAATTTCCAATCCGCTGACGCTGTTAAGGAAATTTTAAACATGTACTTAGTATGTACAATTGTATAAGTTCATAGACATAAAGTAAAAAGAATGGTAATGAACAAGACGTACGTACCAACAACGTAACGAGCTTGTACAAGTGCGGTACGGTTTTCGGAGTTGTGGATGGATGTGATAGTGGTGGAGGAACAACTACGATATCCGGGCGTACAACATAAGGATGCGTGAACTTCCGATGGCCTCTTAGGAAGGTTGGTTCACTCTCATAACCGTTCTCAGCCAATTCCCAATCAGCCCTATCCAACACCAGTCCCTTTTCTTCCCTTTCACTCCAATGTGCAAGAATAGGTTTTGGGTCGTAAACTACGAGAGTATGGTTCTCATTCGATTGGCATTGAGGAAAGTCATGAGAGAATTTCTGATAAGATGTATCCGTGAGATCTTTCTGCTTGTACCCAAGTTGGCGCATTACACCTGCGAGGGTTGTGCATAACAAATCCTTTTGGATGAAATAACGGTCCGTTGTAAAATGAAACATTGTCACACCTTTGCAAGTGAACTCCTCTGGCATTCCTATATGGATCAAACACAACATCTTGGACATCCACCGAGTCCAAAGCCAATCTCATTGCTAATAACCGTTTTTTTGTTATTGGGCCTTGGGGTATTGTCGAAGTAGTATTTCTGACCTAGAGGACTATTCTCTTGATATTCAGTGAAAATCTTCAATCCTTTATACCGTATGAACAATTTTGCGAAGTGTTCATACGCCCACACCTACGCCAATGAAAGATCATTCCAATGAAATGTATTAGAAAATAAATAATTGGAAACTAACAAATTTAATGACAACAACCAAAGAAATAAGTACTTGACTATACCTGAAGTACAGTGAAATTTCCATTAAATAGACGGGCGTTCGCCTTAGATGCTCGACGCATTTCTGCCAAAAAAAAATGTGCCAAGAAAGCAATGCCCCATGAATACTCATGAACCTTTTCCAACGGATCCAAGTATTGTAGGTTGTTCATATGCACCCTATTACCATTGGCGTCAGGGAATATAGTTGTGCCCAAGATGAACAACATATAAGCCATGGCAGCTTTTGGACTTGTTCTCGATTCAATTCCTTGTTCTTCGTGTTCCCAAACAATTCAACGAGTTTGACGAATGTGATAGTCTTTGTCTGGGAACGCCTAGTCTTGTACATATTTGCCAAAGTGGTTTCCTTGTCCCATCCAAACAAATTTTTAGTCAGCTCATAGATCTTGTCCCATTCCAAGTCCTTAGAGTCATCTCCTACTTTAACGGCTTTCCCAAGAACCTCAAGACCTATTATCCTTTGACATCTTCAGGGATGATGGTCATCTCGCCAAAAGGAAAATGCATGGTATCGGCCACCAAAAAACCTCTCCAAAAGCAGTTCAGTGACGATATCAGTGGCCACATAATTTTTTATTGTGGGATACAAGCCAGATGATTTTACTACTGCTTTAACAGCGTCACACTCAAGCTTCAAAGGCCATACATCCGATTGTTGATGGCGGCTAACACGGAAGGCGTTCGCGTGGTCCTATAAAAACACACCAAAGTAAATTAAATTCACTTGATCACAGATAAGTAATATAATAAGAAGATGAAATCGTCTTACATAAGTTTGATAGATCCAAATGAGCCCAAGAGTGTTTGTAGGCAAATAAGAGTTGCGGGTTTATCGGTTCACCCCAATGTTTGCCATCATCGCGGTCTCGAATCATGTCATACTTATCAGAAATTGGGCTGGAGGTGCCTTTACATGATCCTTAGGGGATTCAACTCCGACATCACCGTCCTAAGCCACCGCTTCTGTGAGGACGAGCCACCGGCTCTCGTTCGGGTATAGGATATGTTTCCCACTCATCATCATCATCACTGCTGGTTGGGTAGCTTATAGGTTGATCCCGAATTGTGACCTTAGCAAAGAGCCGATCGTGACGGCTACGCCGAGAAGACTTCCTTTTTGCTTCTAAAACAACTTTGCCTTTTCCTTTATTCTTTTCTCGCGCTTCTAGACCTGTATTCCAATATGTAAACTGAGTTATATATGTTGCCTTCCGGCATAGAAATCGAACTTAACTTAAGTTCCGGCTAAGGTGCCGGCATAATAATAAATTAAAATACCATGCCGGTTTTCTTTGAATTTTAGTCAGAGAATGAACTTTTTGTTCAACGGGAATCCAGCATAGTAAGTTAACATATCGACAGTGCCGGACTTGGGGACCGACATTGTTATATAGAAATTTTAAATGCCGGTACAGTTGGATTTTAGTACAGAGATTTTAACAAAATCGGCTAATGAAAACGACATAGTATTGATGAAATAAACAAAGCCGGGACAACTAACCGGCATGGTATTCAATTAAATATGTATGCCGGTAAACGCATGCAATAAAATCGGGATTCAAGACATGAAATCTGACATGATTTTCAAATTGTATTCTACCGCGAATCAAACATGCAACTGAGCTTCAAATTGGAATTTTAAAAATTACTTTTAGTGTAGTAGAAAGACTAAACAACATAATTTCACTTTGTGTTTTCTACTATGGGATAAACCCTAAAATTAAATAATTCAATTCAACATATACATCACTTACCTAAGCAAATTTGTTATTCTCGCCTCACCATCGACTCTTCAGCAGCTTCTTGCGCTTTTGATTTCGATTTACCACCTTCATCAACAGATTCTTCAGGATTGGGTATTGGTTTTTCACGAGGTTTGCGACGACCCATTGTATTTGATATAGAAGATGAAACAAAAAGGGAGATTGAATAAAAATGGAGAATGAATGATTTCCTTTCTATAACCGTCACTTAAATAGAATGAAGGAATTTGTAACCGACGCATAAACTGGTTTTAAGGATTTTGTAACCACAAATAAGTGGGATAAAATAGTTTGTAAATCACAAATAAGTGGAATGAATGAGTTTATAACTGCCACATAACTTGTATTTGTAACCATCAGATTGCCGGCATTGAACAATGGAACGATTCAATGCCGGTACTCTAACAATAAGTATTTGGTGAGCAGAATTCAACGGAGGCACATGTAACGGTATAGTATTTGGTGTATTTTTCAATGCCGGTAAAGGAAAGAAAATTGATGAAATAAATAACATTAACCACATAATCTTAAGGAAATAAACTTAAAAACATTAAATCAAACCAATTGCAATTAACATTAGTTCTTGGAACGCGATTCAATAAGCAAAGCAGCTTCAAAATGCCTAAAAGGCTCTTTTCTCCACTTGGTATATGCGTCCTGAGCTTGAAACCTATTCCCTCTGTATCTTGCAAGAAACTCGTTGTATTTGCGACATAAATTTATGAGTGCAATTGTTCGATTTTGTACATAGAGATCACCGTAATCAATTCGGCCTTTCTTACCTTCCAAGTAGTTATTCATGTAAGGACCAGTCCTAACAAGACCCCAAAAAAGATTCGAAGGGCGGTGATCTTCCTGGAAATCCGATACTATGTAGTAATTTTTAATCCACTCGGTTTCTTCCTCCACATCCGCTTCTATCTTTGATTGTTTTTGACGTTCAAGGATTTCTTTAGCTTCTTTGCGATAATGTTCAAGCTTTGCTTCCTCTTCTTCTTCTTTTTTTCTCTTAAGTATCTCTTCTTCCATTGCGGCAATTGACTTGGTGGTGTCTCCTTCCTTTTTAGTTTTTCTAGTATAAGGGAAACTGAGTTGGTGGTTGATAATTGATTTCCCAACGGAGTGGATAGTTTGTTCTTCTTGAGTTTTTCTTTTTCCATGGCAATGATGAAATCTGTTTTTGTTGATGGATTTGAGTTGATGGAGGATGATAATTGATTTCCCATCCGAGTGGATAGTTTGTTTTTCCTAAGTTTGTCTTTTTCCAGGGCAATGATGAAATCGGTAGTTGCTGATGGATTTGCCATTGGAGGTATCAAGTGAAATGGGTGAATCAATTGCATTATATGGATGATTGCACAACGGCTATTTAGTGCCGGCATTGTCAGTGAAGTAAAATCAACGCCGGCACTATAAGGCCGGTTTGTTGTTTAAAAAAAATAGCCGTTGGGCATTGAATTTTGAACGATCCTAAGATTGGTATAAGCTTAACCTACATGCCGGACGTATTACCGGCATAGATTAAAATACTACATTGCACGCTCTGCTACCATTAGGCAATTGAAATATGTTTACATACTAAGCCGAACTATAATTTATTTCGAACGTAATCCTTGTCGACGGAACAACGAATGCACTTAGCACGTGCATCAAGCCTTTAAACCACTTGGTGGCCCAAGTGGACGAGTTATAGTCTCGTGAGGGCTTACATAGAGATATACCCACAAAACCTTACGAAATACCTAACTAGATACCCTTAAAACCTAAGCAAATAACACTAAACTATCAATCTTCTTAAGAAGAATCCGTTTCCGATTCACCCAACTGGTGGTACTCCGTGACTTTGGTTACAATATGGTTCACGTTGGCTTCAAACATGAACGGTTCTCCCTTTTCTTGTAAGTAACGCGTTTTCACGGCTTGATGCTACAAAAAACAACACACAAACTTTGTTTGTTACATAAAATTTGAAAAAGAGTAGATTGTGTCCAACTAATCATGGAGATACTTACGAGTTGTTGAGGGGACAATCTATTGTGGCTAGCGTGCTCGATCCTGTTTCATTTTTAGGTACTCAACCACAACATTTAGGATGATGTCGTGTCGTTGCTCGATTTGTTGAGCAGCTTCTTCCTTTCGGGTTACCGTAATCGTGAATAAATTTGTTAAAAATCTTCAACCACATGGAATCCCGCGTGTCGATGTCTATAGTTGAAGGACGAGTTTCAGCTGCATACCATGCTTGGGTGATTGCTAAATCTTCCTCCGAGTCAAACGATGCCATTGGTTGTATGGTGGATTAGGTACTATACGAAGCTATTTATTGATAATTATTCTAGGGTTTAGGGTTTCAAAGATAAGATGCTCAAGGAGATATATAAGAACACGAGTTTTTGGCTTTTGGGTCCAAGAATTAGCTCTCTTTATATAGAGAAAAACGTCAACGACTAGTTTTTTTGAAAATCGCCACAACCGGCATTGTAGTATATGTGAAATAGGATGCCGGCTTATGCTTCCGGCATGGTTTATCATAAGCTTACAATGCCGGTACTAGGAAATTTTTTAACAGAGATTGGGCCAAATATGCAACCAATACCGGCATGGTTTCAAAACACTTTGAAACGCCGAACGGAACCGCATTCAATCTATAATAACCGACTATGACGGTAGTTGTTAAATTAAAAAAAAACGGCTAGTTTTTTTAAAAAATAAGACCGTTGGAGATTTATCTCTATATAATACCCCCATTCCTTTGGAAAAATCTACACAAACCAAGAACCAAATAACAAAAATCATTCTCTCAAGAAAGCAAGCACGGTTTAAGCTTCACAAAGGATGGGGGATTCATCATCTTCCTCTATTTGCAAAGTAAGTAGATTTACTAACAATATGATCTTCACTACTATGACGCACGAATAATATAATCTTCTCTTGCAGAGTCATCATTGCAAGTGTCAAATTTGCAAGTCACCTTCTCATCTAGGCATGGACTGTCCTTTTATTTATTCAAAGTGTAGAAGTTGTGATGGGACACGCCGGTTTTGGATTGCAAAAACGGATGATGCTGAAAATGGAAGAATGTTTCTAAGGTGTTTGAATCACCCAAAGTGCGATGAGTTTCAATGGTTTGACAAAGCTGTTCAACTTGCAGAGTCAAGAGAAACCACAAGGGCCAATGCAAGCCAATCGATGGGTGTGATGGGTGTTATATGAAGGGAAAGGAATATGTTGAAAGAGAAGAAAAACCAATGAAGCTGATCCTTGACACCCCCTCCCTGACGATGTCTTCGAAGAGGTTCGAGAAAGGCTCAAAGGTTCCGCAATTGTTGAAAAGGGATGGAAATAGATTATCTTTAACCAAATGCAATGCATGCCATGTTTTTTAGCATGTTTTAATTAAAAGTTTCAAATCCAATGTAATAGATTAATTAGGAATAAAATAAAAGAGCATTCAAATGGATTTTTTTTTATTCAAAACTACCAGACTACCTAAGATAGAAGTATTCAATTTTACAAAGGCTTGGTTTTTGACAACTATGAAAATTTGAAAATATCATAAAACCTAAGCATAGATGTTAGAAAATACTACTATGCCTGTACCTTCAATATCTATACAGAGAATGGAATTTTTAATCTTCTTGATCCTAAGTATGGTTTTATACACAATTTCATTGCTTGCTTACTTAACCGCATTGATCTAAAATTATTAAACAAAGGTCAGTACATAAACCCTAAGATTGTTAACCCGAACTTATCTATGCCTTAAAAGGCGCAAAAAAATCTCGCAAGGATAAACATGTTCAACATAAACGAATCACTAGAAATCAAAACATGTTCAACATAAACGAATCACTAGAAATCAAAACATGTTCAACATAAACCAAACAACTGGATGCTGCTATCAAATGTTCTTAATCCAGTATCCTAAACCAAAAGCAAACCAAACAACTAAAGAGTTAACCGCGAGGTACAAACGAAAACAAGTTCGGAATTGTTCAAGACGTGACAACCACCATCCAAAAAAAGAAACACAGCTAAAGACTTAATTCACTGGGTGGTCTTTTTCTTCTTTTGGGACGGTTTGTACTTAGTTTCCTCGAACAAAGCTTTTGCACTAGGGTTTGTTTCTTCAATTCTATCAAGCTTTTCCTCGAATTCCTTCATTTCTTCAAGGGATAGCACCTCTCCTTCCCGGTACTTGCAACCCAACACCTTCTTTAACTTGCTGCCGACGCCGCTAGTTTAATATATCAAACACATAATTAGTATACATATAAGATTATGTGTATATTAAACGACGAAGCAATTAACAATACTTACAAGCAATCCAACTGGTCTTATTAAGTTGGGTCATCGTAGGTGGTGCCTGTGCGGGAGTTGGAACAGGAGGGTTTTTCGGGAGGAACTTGGACGTCATCCGGGCGGACGACATAAGGATGTGACCATTGCGGTAATCTTCCATGTATTCGGCATCAACTTCATCACCGTTTTCAAGAATCTCCCACTTTTCCCACTGACTAATATCTACCAAACGACGTGGTTCCCTATCCCTCCAATCTGTTGGGTCCGGTTTTGGAACATACTCTACATGCAACCGATTTGGAGTTGAATAGCACCGAAAAGGTCGAGATCAAAACATTGAAAAGCGGCCGTCTGGAAAAGTGCTAATTGCTTATATCCAAGTTGACGCATCACACGCGTAGGATTAGCCATAACGTATCCTTTTGGGTGGAACAACGGCCCATGGTAAAATGCAACATTACCAAACCTCAAAACTCTCGCGGTTTCTTCTAGCCTCCTTGTAAGGGTCGAACACAACATCTTTGGTACTCATTGCGTCCAAAGCCAATCTCATATCGATCAGTCGACCTATGTTACCGGGCTTTAGAGTATTGTTGAACTCGTATCTCTTAGCTAGAGGCGTATCGGGTTCTAGAAGGTCTATGATCTTCAAGGAGGGGTAGGCCTTGAACAAGGTTGGGAAGTGTTCATAAGCCCACACCTATTCCAATGTGAAGCAATAAGTTTTGTTTCTAAGTTCACGATAAGAGTACATATGAACAATATACATAATAACATAAGTTTAAGAACAAATTTACCTCAAAAGAGAGTGAAATTCCCGACAAATTGGTTGGTTTTAGCCTTAGAGGCCCTTCTCATCTCCATCATCAAATGTGCCATTATCATCATGTGCCCCAAGAATATCCATAGACACCTTCCAACGGATCCAAGTACTCAAGGTAGTTCGCACTAACCATGTTGCCATTGGTGTCGTGGAATACCCTAGTGCCCAAGATGTATAACAATAAGCAAATGCAGATAACGAATTTGTTTAGGGTCCCATCCATCCTCCAAACTTCTTTTCTTTGTCTTTTCAAAATTCTTCTTAAGCAAGTGTCAACTTGATTGTCTTTGTCTTACCGTGACGTGGATTCATAAAAGCTCTCCACGTAAGTTTTGTAGTCCCAACCAAACAAACTTGTTAGTCGACCGTGCAACGCCGACCATTCTAGGTCCAGAGACTCAACTCCTTCTCGCAATTGATTTGCCGATAACATTCAAGCCTAGAATGTTCTCGAGCATCTTCGGGATGAAGGTCATCTCCCCAAAAGGGAAGTGCATGGTATCGGTTTCACCATGATACCTTTCGACGAAGCAATTGACAAGAATGAGAATCAAGCTTCACATAATTTTCAACCAAAGCATATAAACCCGGAATCCTTTACTATTGTTTGACCTCTTCACATTCCTCGGACAAGTCCCAACCATCCGCGGCTTGGTTTCTCGCAAACACGCATAGCCTTCTTATGATCCTACAATTAGGAGAGACAATACAATTAAGAGATTTTACATAAATACACAACAATACATATGTACAAGATAGAAAATGCTTACATAGGTTTGATAGATAGTACGAGCCCACGAGTGCTTGTATCCAAATAGTGTTTTTTTGGTTCCGGAGCTTCGCCCCAAATTCTACCACGTTCAAGATCAGGTATCATGTCATCAATGTGAGGAAGGTGGGAACCTTTAACTTTCACTTTGACGTTGCCCTTCTTGCCATTGCCTTGTGTTGGTTGTTGACTTGGGCCACCAACTTCGCTTTGGCTTGCTAATTGACTTTCCTCTTCATCTGGTTCATCTTGATCATCGTGCTCACGGTTTGCAAGTCGACTACGGTCACTACCACTCTCCCAAATTATCCCTCTTGTACCAGCCCCCAAACGTATCTTACGACCTTCGTCTTTCCCTCGAGGAGGCAGAGACTGAGGAGTATCAAGACCGTCCTTCCTTCTTCTCTTAGTGACAAAGATCTTTATTTTTTCTTTTGTTGGCTTCCTTTGCTTTTGACCTATATCGTAAGCACACGGAAAGCAATGAATATAAGACGACTCACCTTCATTTTAGTACCGATTGACTACCTTAAACTAAACCACGCCGGTTTAATGTTCCGGCAGTACACATTGACTATCGACAATGCCATTACCAACTACCGGCATACAAATGCAACCTAAAATCTATGCCTAGATTATTGACAGTTTTCTGTATGTTTTAAGTCTACTACCTAAGATGCTCGAATCATTACAAATGAATGCCGATACCGAAAACCGGCATGTAATGAAACCAAAAATCTATGCCGGTACTGGTGACAAATTCATGAACTCTCCTGTATGTTTTAAGTCCACTACCGGCATGCTCGAATTATTAAAAATGAATGCCGGTACCTAAAATCGGCATGAAATGAAACCAAAAATCTATGCCGGTACTGGTGACAAATTCATTAACTCTCCTGTATGTTTTAAGTACACTACCGGCATGCTCGAATTATTAAACAAAGTGTGAATTTCTAAAAACCGGCACCGTATTCATCCTAGATTGAATGCCCTAAATTCAGTTTCGGTTAACTGGGGTTGGAAACCTAAGACTTGTATTCATCCTAGATTGAATGCGGAACACAAAACCGGCAGCACCGTATTCATACGAATTTCAATGCTCGAAATCTCAAACTCAACCGTTTGAGTTAGGTTTCGCGATTCTAACCTAAACCCATTGCCATAGATCGATTTAAACACCTACAAAGTAGTTTTAAATGACTTACCTTCTCACAGAAACCATATATTTGAGTAGTTGATCGTCAGATAACGTTGTTTCTTCGTGTTCTTGCTCTTGAGCAATCTTAGCAAGTCTTTCCTTTGTTTTTGTTGAGCAATCGATGATGTTGAGTTCAATTGGGCATTTGGTTTCTTTCGTGGATGCATTGTTTATGATTCGGGTTGGTTAATCGACGAAGAAATTTTTGAATCGACGATTAATCGGCCGAAGAACGGATGAAGAACGATGAAAAAAATAATTCGAACCTAACCCTAACAAAGTCTTAACTGTGTGAAGAATGGGGGATAAATGTTTTGGTTTTTGATTTTAAGTTTTAGTATAAAGGGTATTATAGTCTTTTCATAATGTTTTTTAATTAATCAAAGGGTATTTTAGTATTTTTCATACCCAAAAATCACCCCTTAACACACACCATGGGTTGGGAGAAGTAATCAATATTCCCGAATTGCGCGTTCAAAATTAACAACTATCGGCGGTTGCTTGGAATTGGATGAAAAATATACCCATTGAATGCGTAAATCTCTATCACACACACTCACGAGGTTATAATAATCAACAAGACGTGAGTCTTGAGTCTGTGGCGACACGTATAGCCTGGTTTTGATTAAGAAGGAATTGATTACTTAATTACACTAATGATTTATGATTCTGACAAGTGAAAAATGCTATAACCCCCCTTCTATATGGGTTTAACATATAAAAGCCCCACTAAATGGATCATTCATTGTTAACTCCATACTTTAGGAAATTGATATTACCAGGCCCAAAAATATCAAAATTTCTTCGAGATCAACCATAATTAATTATTATGAATTTTAATAATGACAATACTAACCTTTTGTATTTATACCAGAGGAATATCTGAAGATGTTTTCATTTCTCTATTCTCTTTCTCTCTCCAAACCTTTTTCTCTCCCAAAATCTCAGCCTGAAATCGATCTCAAAACCTGAACCATCTGCAATCAATTCAACCTTAAAACATAAATTGAGATTAACTCAAAGCTAATCGATTCTCCAAACAATCCAGAAGAAAACGAGTTGCGACTTTAAATTTTCACTAAATCTTCAACTGTAATGGGTCAATGAGCCTGCAACGAAGGTTAATTGAATAAATACGCCATCAACAAATAAATCTGAAGATTTCATCAACAAAAACAACATAAAAGATAAGTTTCCTTTCAACTTTTTTTCATATTTCAGTTCTGAAAATTGATATTAAGATTTTGAAACCCAAAAACTTCGATTTCACTTTGATTTTATTATCCGATTCATAATTAGCCTTCAAATATACTTTTGTCTCCTATTTCTCTTCATTTTGAGTTACAAATTTCGCAAAAATTTTAGTGTTCTTCGTGGAAAATCCATTAGATCTTTCAATAATTTTATCCTGATTGAAAATCAGATTCCAGATTTGTAATCCGCATGTGTAATTTTGTATTTTCCATTTGATATTTTCGAAAAACAGTATGGATTATTGACTAGATCAGAGTTTGTTGATTTTGTAGATTTTTTATGTGTGAGATTTGTGAAGACTAAGAGAAGAAAGGAGGAGGTGTTTTTAGGGAGTAAACAGATTGTCTGCTTAGTGTTACTAGGGAGTAAGCAGAAGACAATCTGTACAAACGCATTCATGGATGGTAAGTACTCAACACACACCTAAAAATTATTTTCCTTGTTGCTTGAACTCGAGTTTATGTGTGTGCTTCAAAAATATTAGAGAGTGCGCAATTTTTTGATGTGTTAAATGTATGCGATATATTTATCAAAACTGTAAACTTTGGAATTGCTTTCATATGCTATATTATCTTGGTTGTTTATTGAATGTCTAGTTCTTATTTTATTTTCATACAACCTTGAAACTTGTTGTTTGTCCTTTCATTGAAGCTTTATTATAAAGACGGAAAATGTCTCTTCTTGATTCCATAGATAGCGGTATGACTTGTGTCGTTTTGTGACATGTGTGAACACTTAACACAGTTGTATCGTTGGTGCTTGTTATATTGCAATTAATAAAATGGTAATTAAGTGTCACTATACATGGCTTGGAGTGTTTTAATTGGAAGTCTTTATGGCGATTTATGTACTTAGATTCAGATATTTTGTTTGAAAAGGAATTGGTCATTTTAAAATGTTGGATGTGGATTTATTTAGAGTACGTGTTCATATGAAGCTGAACTAAATTCCACACAATATTAATTTAGATTAAAATTACCACCTTCTAAAATTATACGTGCTATGAGATTCAGAGGCGGTTTTAATTGAGAATTGATGCATTTCTAATGACATACGTGCTATGAGATTCAGAGGCGGTTTTAATGAAAGAAAACATGAGACACATCAATCTTAGGACCATTGTCAAAAAAAAAAAAAAAAAAGCTTCATATAATGCAGAGAAGGATGTCTTGTAAAATGAATTAGGTTACTAAATTATGGCTTGTGCTTCAATTTTCAATTCATATCTTGTGATGTTGAAAGTTGGAGCAGGTGGTGATGCTGGTAGTGGTACTAAAGCTAGAGAGTTGTTCATTGTGCTTCAATTTTCTCATTTTGATGATTATTCGCACATGTGTAACTTTCGTCTACACATCCAAATTGCATGTAACTTGCGTCTACACATCCAAAATGCATGTGTAACTTGCGTCTAAACATCCAAAATGCATGTGTAACTCTCGGTTACACTATTCGGATGCATGTGTAACTCCCGTTACACTATTCGTATGCATCTCAGAACTCCCTCGGCTTACACTATTCAAGATACTGCAGCAAAACTATGGGAGGTAAAAAATAACTCCAAGAACTTTGATTCTCTTCTCAATTCTCAACATTCTGTGAGCATTTTTAACTCTTAGTTACATTGAGAATATGCATGTGTAACTAACAATTACACTAGGAAGATGTTGATGATTTTACTAGATTCAATGTGAAATCTAATGAGAATGTGGTAAAAAAGGAAAGAAAAGTAGAGTTAGAACCAGAACTATGAGTAGTGGTTTTCACTTGGAAAATTTTAGGGATCTTGTATTGTCTGGTACTGACTACTGTGTTGCAATTTTCAGCGTGATGCATTGTTTCATAAGAAGCATGGGATTCATATTTCTGGGAATAGTGAGTCGTTGCCACCTCAGAGGTAAAAGCTCAACCCTGTTGACTTAATCATTTGTCCTTCATATGAGATAATAATTCTTGAAAACCACATTTTAGATCTCAATTATATGCCTCAGACGAGGGATAACAATGATGCATTATCTCCGGATTACTGAATGGTTGGACATGTAGTAGCTTTTTCTATGTCACCTTCATGTGAGCCTATTTGCTATTTTAATAGCAAACCACCATTATGTAGAAATAATTTCTCTGTGAGTTGTTTCTATGCTTGTGTTAATCCCCTCTATTGTATATCTTTGTAGTTCATCGCATGTATATTTGATTGTAAAAAGGTATGATAATATTGATTATTAGACTGATTAGATACATGTGTAACTCTTAATTACACAAGTGAGATGATGTGTAACTATTGGTTACACATGCTAATTAGATGTGTAGCTACCAGTTACACATGCCAATTAGATGTGTAGTTTCTAATTACATGAATGTGTAACTCTTATCGTACCAGTCAGACGCATGTGTAACTCCCAGTTACACTAATGAGACCCATGTGTAACTCCAAGTTACACTAGTCATATGCATGTGTAACTCTTAATTACTCTTTTAGTTGTTCTATAATATTATTTCATTCTTTTTGTTCACCCAATCTAATTTCATGGATGTTTATTTTGTTACAGATATGGAAGCATTTTGTAATGAGGAAGACAAGAAGGGAAGGCACAATAGAGGATTTCGTGGCTCATTTCTAAGATTTCGTTTTACATATTTAGTGTTCTAACTCGTTTATTGTATTCAATAACAACCAATTAATAGATAAAAACAAAAAATTATTGTAAATGAATATTAAAGCAATGCATATCTTTTTTATATATTTTTTTTTCTTCGATAATCATATGGCTATACATGCCATGTGCATGTGTAACTTGTGGATACACATGTTATATGCATGTGTAACTTTTAATTACACATGCCATGTGTAACTTTGGGATACATGCCATATGCATGTGTAACTTCTCGTTACACACTTTTGAATGCATGTGTAACTTCCGGATACACTTGCAATATGCATGTGGCCGGAGGTGGTGGTGGTGGTCATCGGCGGCGGGGTGGTTGTCGGCGGCGGTCGGAGGCGGTTGGTGGTGGTCGGTGGCGGTGGTGGTCAGAGGTGGTTGGTGGCGGTGGTGGTCGGAGGCGGTGGTCGGTGGTGGTCAGAGGTGGTAGGAGGTGATTGGTGGTGGTCGGAGGCGGTGGTTGGCGGTGGCGGTCGGAGGTGGTGGTTGGCGGTGGCTGTGGTGGTCGGAGGTGGTGGGAATATCATCACATTATATTTTAATAATTTTGGGCCTAAATTTAAATTTTATTTAATTATGGGCTTGACAATATGTATAAGGGTATCAATGTCTTTTAATAACTCGGGGCCTAGATTTAAACTTCTTTTTAACTAGGGGCCTCATATTATGGGTTATCCATGGGTTGGGCCTTAGCCTAATTTTCCCTTCTGACAAATTCAAACACCAAAAACTTTTTTTTTTTTTTTTTTTTTTTTGAAGGAAGAGGTGAACCTCTAAGTTTCATTAATAAATAAGATTGCTTACATCAAGTAATGATACATCAAAGATGAAAAACATGATAAAATATAACTGCTTTGTATCACAATTACAAGTAAATTGTAATACATCATACATATAAAAAAACATGAATTTCACCAACAAATTTGATGATATTTGAGGGATTGCCAGTGAATTAAGATTCTGCCATTTTGATTCGAAGAATTTGTCTTCTTCATTGTCTTCTTCAATAAAATAAAATTGTCCCAAAAGGGAGTAGTATGCACACAACATCAATATCACGATCACTTCGGGTACCCATGGATCTTCATGGAAACGTAGTATCTCTTCATGCCGATGTGAATCACCGTTGTTGATGTAATTGAAACGATTGTAGCAATCGAATGAAACGCCTTCAAGGCTATTAGAAACTACTTCACAAACATCTAAGAAGCATTATGAGGACATTAGATAAGGAAGCATATAAGAAAAGAAAAAAAACTGATAGAAAACCCTGGATCGCTCAAAATAGCGAATTTTATTTAATGCTATTATTATACTAGTACTATTTATAACCAAATTTGTTGAGAATATATGAAAATTTCAGACCAAACCCAACAAATTTGGGAAATCACAGAGAGAAATTTGGATACCAGAGAGGAAAAAACGGTTACAAAAAAGAGAGAACACCAAAAACTATTGAAATTTGAAAGAGATGGGGAGGGAAAGATAAAAATGTACTCAATCAAGTGCTGACCTATGGGAATGGCATCACTTGGCGTGTTGCAAGTGGTACGACTTTTGAAGGTCATTTCTAGACAAACCCATCCTAAAATCTTAATAGTATATGCCCTTCCCTAAGGCTGACCTGACTATATTAGGTCATGGGAAGAACACATATTCAGGTGGTGCTCTATATCTATGTTTTGAATTGCTTCCTTAGCAATTCTTTTTTTTTCTTTTGATCGGTCAATAAGAAAATTCATTGAAAAGAGGATCGGTCAATAAGAAAATTCATTGAAAAGAGAGACTTAAGAGGGACACCTCAACCCAATGATTACAACCGAACAAAAAGGGGAACCGAAATTCTGAATGGACTTTCTTTGGCAGACTTTTTCTGATAACTATTTTGACCTTGTTACGGTCAAGATTTAAGGTTGACATTCATAAGATAAGATTGGACAATAGATTTTATTCTATTTTTTTGGTCGGTTATAGATTAATGAAACTTGTACGTTCTATATCTTAGATATATGTTGTTCTTATGATCTTAATTAGCTTGATTGATCTGTACTTTCTGTCCGTCTTCTCACGCTCATCCCGGCCTTTGGCAATCCCATCTGGTCTCCTTGTCCGTCCACAGTATCACCTTTTTGATTCCCTTTGAGGAGTTATAATGGACGGCAATACGCAAGAATTTAGCATCTACACAAAGATTTACATAAAAACAAGAGGGGATACTTGTCCCATTTGATTTTAGAAAATTATTGTACGTAATGAACTTGGATGGTATTGGTTGTTTTATGTGTATGTCCTCTTTTTTTTTTCTTAAATGATTCTACTAATAAATTTGGGTAATGCATGATGTAATTCAAAAACAAAAGGTGACACCAAAACGATACGAAAGACCTATAATTTCGGGTGCCCGCAGGCTGCCATAGTAGACTACATAGAAAAGTCCTCAATCCGTCCTGGTTAAGTATGAAAAATACCAAGTCCAAAATGGAGCACTGTAATGTTTGAGCAATTCTTTTACTCCGTATATATTTTAAATCATTTGAGTTATCAGAGAACTTGTCCTAAAAACACACTGTTTAGGATCAAGACCATTCAAATCCTTGAGATTTACATCATTTTCTCGGTCTAGTCATCCAATAGTTACGTATAACATCATTTTCAACAGTGACATTTTTATCGATCGATATTTTCAATATATCTACATTGTTAACTAATCACATTCTTGCTCATTTTATGCGTTAGTTTTATGCAGCCTCAAGTCGACCGAGAGGTCTATAAATATCAGCGGAATCAACTTATGTCAGATATCATTATACCACTAATAATAGGCCAATTGTCTCTAGAGTATCTGTCCTTGCTCAGTTTCTATATATCAAGAATGGTATCTCAAACACTCAACAATAAGCTTCCGGTTATAGATTTTTCCGGGGACGATAATTTGAACCCAGGAACGGATTATTGGTTGTCGGTTCGAACTAAAGTCTGTCAGGCACTCGAAGAATATGGTTGTTTCGAAGCTGTGTACCACAATAAGGTCTCACTAGAGCTTCATAATGAGATGTTTCAGGCAATCAAGGAGTTATTCGACCTACCATTAGAAACAAAGATTCTAAATACTTCACCCAAACCCTACTACGGTTATGCTGCTGAAGCCTCAGTTAGACCCCTTCTTGAAGGTATGGGTATTGACGACGCGCCCATTCTGGAACAAGTTTCTAGCTTCACTAATCTCATGTGGCCCGAGGGAAATCCCAGCTTCTGGTATATCCAAAATTTCATTACTTTAGTTTTTTGAAGTAGTGTAGTAGGTTTTGTAGGTGGCGCTAATTTTCATTTACTATTTTCGTGTAGTGAAACTGTGCATTCCTTCACAAAGAGAGTGACGGAGTTGGAACAAACTGTGACTAGAATGGTTTTTGAGAATTATGGAGTGGAGAAGTATTACGACTCACATATTGAATCAATGAATTATCTCCTTCGAGTTATGAAATATCGTACATGTAAACCGAGTGAGAGTAACTTAGGTGCTACTCCTCATACAGATAAAAGCTATATTACCGTGCTTCATCAAAATCAAGTTCATGGATTAGAGGTACAGACAAAGAGTGGTGACTGGATAAAGGTTACACCGACGGCCGGTTCCTTTATAGTCATGGCAGGAGATGCGTTCCTGGTAAGTTTCAAACTCAGAACAAGATGAATCATCTTAACCACAGTTTAACTTAGTCAACACCAGTCAACTGTTTGACTGATATCCAAACTCATAACTGATCTTTTTATTTTTTTTGGACCTTTTAGTTCGATTGATCACTTTTATGCTAAATCAAATTTATCTAGATACCCATGCATATGCTAGAAAATCCTGATTTGTATTTTTATCTTGAAAATGAAGGCGTGGAGCAACGGTAGGCTGCAGTGCCCTATTCATCGAGTTGTGATGGAAGGAGACAATACAAGGTACTCGGTCGGATTGTTTGCATTTAGCCATAAGTTAGTAGAGGTGTCGAAAGAGCTGGTCGATGAACATCACCCACTAAAGTTTAAGCCATTTTCTCAAATCGGGTTAATTAACTTTATGATGACAGAAGAAGGTCAAAAAGGCCGAGTCTACTGTGAAGGCATACTGTGGTATATGATAGATGAAGATGAAATTTTACCAGTCGGGGATGTGAAAATGATAGCCTAGTCATTGCTTGTGAATCCATGCTCGATCTCTATCGCATCGGAGTTCGAGAAACCCTATTGTTTAGTAAATGATGCGGTCTTTAATATAACACAAAAATGGTTAAAAGCACTAAAATCAACAAAATCACGAGTGAAAAAGACATTTAGATTTTGGATATCAAGTTTAAATGGAAAAAAATATAAAATAACCATGAAATAACCAAATTTACATCCTACCCATTTTCAATTTTTTTTCGTATTTTTAATTTATATCGGGATGCATCCAATATCCTCGCTATTTTTGTTCGCCGCATTTAATCCAGCTTTCATCTCGCTTATTTTTTGTGTCCATTTCACCTATAATAATTTTACTC